>CM077221.1:8030835-8215615 GCA_039654775.1 Spinibarbus caldwelli
CAGCTTTTCGCTTCTTAAGGTATTCATTTAGTCTTATGAATTGTGAATTATTGTGATGTTTTTATCAGCTGTTTGAACTCATTCTGACGGCACCCATTCCCTGCAGAGGATCCTTTGGTGAGCAAGTGATGTTATGCTAAATTTCTCCATATCTGTTCTGATGAGGAAACAAACACATCTATATCTTGGATCCCTAATACATTTTGTTGAATATAGAAAAAAGCAGCTTGTACATTCTGCAAAATGTTTTATTTTGTGTTTCATGAAAAAAAGAAAATAACATGGGTTTTGAATTGCATGAGTTTGAGTAAACTGATGTTTTTGGGTTAATGTTTCCTTTAAGGACATCCATTATGCTGTCCAGAATGCATTGCTCTTATGTATAACATGCTCTCCATTTTTGCTTGCAGAGTTTCTAGTTTTTCTGTAACATACACAACCAGCATCCCAATACTGTCAGGATGTGCAGAGAGTCAGCTAAAATGCGCAAGTTTTCTTCACAGCCTGTTACCATCTGTTTCTACTGCCGTAATACAGCACTGTTCCCTAATGGCACAAGCGATACTAAGCAGATCTGTGTATGAGAGTACTTTTAAACACTTTAAAAGCTTGTTTCCATGATGTGTGCACAGCAGGTGTCCTAAATGCATGACAAACGTCCTGCGTTAGTGTCTGTACGATTGTACATATGAAAGCTTCCTTTGAGGCCTCCCATCAGAAATGCAAAAGAAAGACTGCAGCCCGTCCTGCTTGATAAAACTCAACAAACATCTAATCTCAGTGGATGAAATGAAGTATCTATTTTATTCTTCTCCTTAAAGTGTCTTGCAAGAATTTGCATATGAAATAGATGATGTTGGGCATAACGAACAGGCAGAGACTGAAATAAATTAAAGGAGAAGATGATTTAGATGTGAAGATGTTTGCGCATCTTTTTATTTAGATGTTGGATTCCTCTGAGAACATTTACAGCTTGAACATGATGTTCATACTGTAGTTTTAAAGCAGAAAAATGACTGTTTTATTTACATTAAGCTACTTTTTTTTCCAAAAATTTTTTAGTGGTAACAGTTTGAGTGTCAAATCACTGATGTGTTTCACGTTTTAAATAGTTAATTTGATATTTATTAAACTTATTTATTTAATCCACAAGTCCCAATGTAATGATTTTTGCAACCAGTTTTACTTTTTTATAATGTGATATATTCCTGAGTGAAACAGGATATTCTGGGACTTGAGTTTATCCATCATGAAAAGTGGAAGATTTTACAGCCACAGTAAGTTATTACATTTTAATTAAAGTTGCAAAGACAGACAGTTATTTTTTTTTAAATTATTAAATTTTTTTGTGTATTTTATTTTTTATTTATTTTTATTTTATTTTATTTATTTTAATATTTTTTTGCTTTAAGTATTTCGATTTGGAATTTCACAAAATAAAATCCTATGTAATTACACTTTTTGTATTATTTATGCAAAAACAAAACTTACAGTTACATAAAGAATAAAAAGAAAAAAATATTCCAATGTGCAACCTAAATGTTAAGATTGATTTGAATGGTTTGGAAAGACATGAAGGTGAGTAAATGATGACTTTTGGGAGTCAGTATAATTGAGTCTTTAAGATTTATAAAATGTGAATAAATCTAGCTTAGAGATTTCATTAGATCTCATAAATGATGTTATTCTAGGCTGAGTGTCGTTCTTTTTGTGATCTGCATATATTTAGTTGTACTTCCTCCATCTGTCCTTGAACATGTCAGTCAAGACATCTGTCATCCTGAGTGTCTGTTTAAGTCTCACTCTTTTGTCTTCTCTTTATGGTACTCAGTCATAGAAATGTGTCGTTATGCGTCCAGATGCTGTTTGGTAATTGAACCACAGATCTACTGTGACGTTGGCGATGTGAACAGTAAAGGTCAGCATGCACTTGTGCACAGGTCGAGGTGAAAGGTCACAGCTGATGAAGCTTTAAGTGCTTGACTTTTGTTGGTTGATTTTGCCGGGTGAAAGCGTGAGATGTCAGTCAGTGTGGAAGAACTTGACTGGTCTGCAGAAAGCCAAGTCCTAATCCAAGCTGAACACCTCTGGTGTGACTTTAAATGCAGACCTTGAGCCAAAAACTCTTTACCAAACACCAATGACTTGTACATACACTATATGGACAAACGTATTGGGACACCCCCTTCTTTAGAACAGAAAAAGGCACTTCCAAAATTGTGGCAACAACGATGGAAACATAATGCATGTATTTAAAAATTGTATTTCCATCTCTGTTGCAACAGTTTAGGAAATGTCTAAAATGACTGTACCCATATGTACAAGTCATTGGTGTTTGATAATGAGATTTTGGGTCAAGGTCTGCATTTAAAGTCACACCAGAGGTGTTCATCTTGGATTAGGACTTGACTTTCTGCAGACAAGTCAAGTTCTTCCACACTGACTGAATCAATCATTTCTTTTTGAACCTTGCCTTATACACAGAGGCATTGTCATGTTAGAATAGAAAAGGGTCCTGTCCAAACTGTTGCTTTAAAATTAGAAGCACACAATTCCCTAGAATATCATTATATGCTTAAACATTAAGATTTGTACTCATGGAAATTACTAAAGTAGTCAAACCTGTTCATTACAAGGGGGTGATCCAATACTTTTGGCAATATAGTGTATGTTATTGGACACTGGCTGCTTTAACAGAAACTTGACTGAAACGATTTATGTCCTCACTGTGAGCAGGTGGATTCTGGGTAGTATCAGTCTCTTTGTATTTAGTGTCAGAAGGACTGACCCAGGCCGGTTTGAATAGAACTCAGATTGAATGAGCCAATAGAAACAGCCCAAACTGGCTTTTGTATTCAAATGTCTGGAGTTAATGGGTACATGATGGGTGCTACTGTAATAATAATAATAATAAAACAATAACTCTTAGATAAACAACATTAGCAAAATTCTTAATAGCCAATTGAATTGAAATATTTGTTTGTATACACTTTTAAGCACATGTTATCCTGTTATAATTTGGATTATTATTACTGTTACTGCTGGCTGTGTTGTGGTTCATTGTACATGAATTGTAGCAAAAGAGGCTCATTAAGATGCAGGAGAAACACTGCAGGAGGATCTTATTCTAGCAGCATGTTAACATCTCTTCTCATCATGACTTCTGGATAAAACACTTTCATTAGCCAGTTGGTAACTATGGCAACCACCCACAGATGTTACTGGGATGTTGTGCATGTAGGATGTCCAACATCACAGTAACTTTTGGATCAGGACTGACTCCTTTTTTTGTCTTAAATCTTGGCAAATGTGCAAATTCTATATATAAAATAGTATAAGAAAATATTAAAATAAATAATTTTGATATAAATAATATTAAAATAAAATAAAAAAATAAAATGCATTTATATATTTACATATTATTTTTATATTTTATTAATGTATGTATGTATGTAAGTATACATTTCATTGGCTTCTGTTTTATATATATATATATATATATATATATATATATATATATATATATATATATATATACATATATTATATGTGTATTATATAAATTATATATCTTTAAATTATATATTGGAAAATTGTAATTTATATGTTTATATATTATTTTTATATTTTATAAATAGATTGTGTTTAATATATAAAATATATATATATATATATATATATATATTTTTTTTTTATGTAGACGTTTAATATATTTATATTTTTATGTATACTTATTTATTTATGTTTATTATAGAAATTATATATATATTTTTTAATTAGTAATATCATTTAATAATAATACACACCCACACACATAACCACACACATCACAAAAACAAGTCTCTGAAATATTTATTTCAGTAATATTGTAGTATTTTGTTGTTCATTTCATTCGTTATTATTATGAAATATTTTTATTTTAGGTTTATAATATAACAATATTTCACAATTCATATAATTTATTATTCATATTTATAATAATTATATTTGAATATATCTGTTAAATACTATAACCAAAAATTGTGTATTAATCTTAGTAACAATCCAAAAGTTTTAGGAAACATTTCAAATCTTTTCTTTTTTTTTTCTCCTTGCAGTTATTCCCCCCAGAATTAGTCATTTGTGTTGGTATTTCGACAAAACCTATCACTACCATGTTGTATTTTTGTAAGTTATGGAAAACGCAAAGGAAAGCGCTAAAATGCTAGCTAACAGAAGCATGACATCAGCAGTTGGATTTCTCACAAGTGTCTTGAGTTCACACAACAACTCCAGCCCCTCCACCACAGGCTCTATTCTCTCTCGGGATACCCAGGGTGCCTCTGAATCCCTCGTGATTTTGTGTCAGAGCCCCAGAAAGCCCATATGTCCCACCCACCCCCTAACAGCCTGGCAGTAGGGACCCATCCATCCCTATCCGTCCCCGAACCCCCCAAAAAGCAGATGATGGGGGTCTCGCAAAACAAAGAGCCTCTCCACAGGGTGAGCCCCCATATTGTCCGCACATACTTGGATTTATTTTACCATCCATTGACACAATGAAAGGCGAGCAGTAGCCTGTGATTCAAAGCTGTTGTTTTTTAATGAGCTTGTTCACTATTACCCGACACATGTAGCGTCCGCCACATATCACTCGCCACTACAGAAGCACAATAAATCTGCTGAAATCTTCAGTGTGTTTTTCTCAGACTTTGAGTTATAAAGAGGCAATTAGCTTTTTATGAGCCTGATTCAGTGAAACTGTTATATAAGTCACTTGAGATGTGACTCAACTCTTGAAGGATTGATGTACAGTAAAGTTGATCCATAAAAAAACAGCATCCTAAAGTCCAGTGTTGAAGAGGAACTAAAATGTTATGCTAAATATAGCACAATGGTTCCAGTGTTGTTGTTAATAAAAAAAATAAAAAATAAAAAATAAAAAATTGAGATTCAGCTGAAATTATAATGAAATAAAAATATACTATTATTTTAATAAAATATGAACATTAGATGGAAAAACTTTGAAATTAAGTAATGTTACCTTAGAAACTAACTGAAATAAGATAAGCTGAAGTACTTAAAGCTGCAGTCCGGAACTTTTTTTGGTTAAAAATGATCCGAAATCAATATTTGAGAAAGTACATAACCAGCCAGTGTTCAAAACTATCGCCTTACTTCAGCCCAATTCACAATGGTTAGCTTATAATAATGTTTTCTAATTTGAGTGGCACGGGTAGGTTTCCGCGGGAAATTCGAGCATGCTGCTGCGTCAATTTGCTTTTTGGATTAAAAGAATTTCTTAATATGAAATTTGAATGGTATGACAATTAGATATTAGTCTGTACAGAAATTGAAATCTACACGCTAATACTATACTCATAGTCACGCAATGCTGATGTTGTTAACATTAATAATTTGAGAACAAAGTATAATACTTTGCACTGTTAGATGTGATATGAGCTAACTGATCTTTAGATTTAATCACTGTTGGTAGCGCGATTTATTGTAATGCTTTTTTCCTCAGTTGGGCAGAACAAATGTGGCAGACTTGTTACTTACTTGTTAAGATGGCAAATTACGGTGAAAATTCTGATTTGGGTCATATATTCCAAGACATAGGCAGCAAATATCCACACCGGTGCAGTGACTGACAACTACACATTCACCTCAAAACATTAGATTCATCCTCGCTGGAGCCGTGCCGGAACACCGGATCACAACCCCGCGCACGGAAGATAATTCCGCAAGAAACTGCAATTCCAGGTTTTCAAACATAGAGGGCGAGAAAGAGGTAAAAGTTACGGACTGCAGATTTAAATTACTAAAACTAAAATTGCAATAATAATTTTAATAAATTAAAGCTAAAAAGAAATATTACAAAAAAATAATAAAAATCACAAAATCACATAAAACAAACCAAAAGGAAAAACTAAAAGTATATACAAAAATTTATTTAACTTTATTTTTGATTAATACTAAAATAGATTATTATAGTATTTAATTAAAATTTTGAATTAGCTTTTTTAGTATATAAATAATACTAAAATAACATTCAATGGTTCTAGTTTGATTAGTTATATTTAGTAGCTCTGTTCATCCAAATACATTCTAACACAAATGTGTATTTTGTTTTGTTTTGTTTTTTGTTTTATTTTATTTTATTGTATTTTATCTATTGTACAGTATTTAGCTATGTTTTGTTAGTAACTTGTAGACTAACTTTTTAAACTTTACTGACTTTACTTTATATTAACTAGTAGGGTTCTAATTAATACTAAAATAGCATTGAATGCTTCTAGTTTTGTCTAGTTTGCTGTTGTTATTGGTGTAAATGTATGGCTCTGTTTGTCAAAATAAATCATGTCATATATTTTATTTTATTTTATTGTATTTTATCCAATGTACAATAATTTGCTGTTTTGTTAGTAACTTGTAGTCTTCTTTCCAACTTTTTTTAGCTTTAATTTTACTACTTTATATTAAGTAAAGCTTGCTGTTTGGCAAACTTTAGTTTCACTGTAGCTTTGCCAGCACTGCTAAAATCTCCTCAAGCTCTAGTAGATCCCCTCTGTCACAGTCTTAAAACATCTGCTTGAGTAAGAACCCTATGCGTGTTGTATATTTTTAAAACAAGCTTCATTTTGCAGCCTCCAGGGTACTTTAGTGTGGGAATGAGGGCAGAAACTTGGGCGATCCCCAGAAACTGAAATTTTGCTTGTAATTTGTGGTTTGGCATGGGTTTTGGCGAGAGCTTGGACATGGGGAACACCTCACATCTCGCGCCGCAGCTCATGCCAGCAGTCTGTAGCACACGCTCCAGCACCACAGCTGTGGAAGAAGAGATAGGAGGCTCTGACCTCTGTGTTTTCAGACCCTCGGGGTCTACAGAAGGTTGATAGGGGTGTGCTACACAAATGCTGTGCAACAGCACACAGATCTGAAGTGTAGATCGCCATTAGAGCGATCAGCCCTTTTCACACTCAATGCATTAATCATCATGTCAGTTTTAACACATTTTCTTATGCATATGATTGACTGTCCATTATTTCACTGTGTTTGCACACTAGATGGCTGGTGACGTTAGTGTGTTTAATGAAATTGGCTCACCTTGTTACAATCAGATTAGCTTAATTAGCAATCACCCTGTGAATGACAGACTTTTAAATATTTTAAAGAAAATAGTAAGTGAGAAAATCTAGATTATTTGTTTAATCATTTTAGTATGCAGTGGTTTCTAACAATAGCTAAGGTAAATAACTAGTCCCTAATTTAATTGTTTGAAGTTTATACAACCAAGTCACCACATTGATGTATTTCTATGCATATGTTTTAAATTTCTTTCAATTTGCATACTTCTATGCAAAATGTTGACATGTCAGTAGGCTGGTGTTACTTCATACTTATGTGAAAAGATAAAATCTACATATTTTGCTGTAGCTTTACGGGTAATATTAGGTCAGAAAGAATGTAGGGATGTATACTGATGCATACTTACAAAATCCACAGAAAATAGCACACTTTCAACTATTTTCAATGTCCTATGATTTGGAATGCACTAATCATAACCTGGCATACTATATTGGATGAAGAGTATGTGGTTTGGGATTCAGCCTTTACCCACAATATCATTAGAGTGGAGGATTTCTGGGATCTTTACCGGTTCTTGAGGCAGAGAACCACCTCGAGAGCATCAAGTTTCTCAGGATACCACTACTACAACTTATTCACACAATACAGAAAATACTGTGCTTGTTACATAAGTCTGTGTATAATTTGTTTTGAGAACAGATTTAAAGAATTCACCTCAAGTTGATCCAGACCTTTGTGATTTACTTTGTTTTTGTACAGAACACAAAAAAAGAAATTTTATTTAAAAAAAAAGTCTTTTTTTTTTTTTTTTTTTTTTTTTTACCATTTATTCAAAGGCAGTGTGATCCAGTGTTGTTTTGGACCCCATTGACTTCTATTGTGTGGACAAAATGGTTGAAACATTGTAAAAAATCTGTTATTTTGTGTTTTTGTCAGAATTAAACAATCTCTTAAAGCTATATATATTATTTTCATGGAGCTTGTTTTCATTAGCAGTTCTGGAATGCTTAAATTTTTCTGGCGATGCTGATTGGTCACCACAAAATAATACAAGGTGGCATTTAATGCAATTAATAGATAACACTTTCTATTGTGTTGACCTGTGCAGTCTGATTTGTGTGCAAGTTGATCTTATGAGCAAATTCTTTGTAATGAATTAGTCAAAAAGACTGGCAAATCAATCTTTTTTTCCTTTTCCTTTTTTTTTTTTTTTTTTTTGCTGGTAAATGTAAATAAACAGTGTGTACTCAAGTATCCCTGTTTATTTGTCAGCAAAAGTCCAACGAATGACATAAAATGCTTAATATTGTGTCATCTGGCAGACTTTTGACAGCTCCAGCGTTGTTAAAACTACAAATCAAACTGCGTTTTTGTATTTCTGCTCACCGACAGTCAGATCAACAGAGAAGAAGTGCCAAAATCAAGAGTGAATTATGAATGTTGAAGTCTGGCTTGCTCAGTTGGGGACACTTAATTTTTTACGATTAACGTCAATTTTATTTCATAGATACTATTTAAACTAAACTGAGCTAGACAATGAAATCTCTGAATTCAATAATGAAATGCCTTTAACTGAAAATTGAGTGTTTAATCTTATTATTATACATTACTGACACTCTATCCTCCAATTTGATACTGTTAAGTGCTTTGACACAATATGTATTGTTAAAAGCGCTATATAAATAAAGGTGACTTGACTTGACTTGACTTCTTGGCAAAAGTGAACACACAGCTCTTCATCTCTGTTTTTACCAGTCATATAGAAAAAAAAGACAAAATTGCTCTAAAAAGACAATATTAAACAGTTCAATTATTCTACTGAAATCAGTTCATTATTGGTCCAGTTTGGTTTCTACTGCATATAAAGTACAGCCAGGTTTTGGTTTTAATATTTTTATTGATTTTTCCAATATATCACATTTAACAATCTCCCAACCCTTACCAACAAATCTCTAGAGTAGCGCTCATGCTGTCCAATAATTCAGAAATGAATTACAGGTTTAAAAAATAAAAATAAATAAATAAAATAATAATAAGTTTTATTAAAAGTCTGTCTTAAATTACCCCTTAAAGACACATATTCAGAACTGCCTTTTCATTGTTCAGGTGAAAATTAAACAGTGTGACCAGAAAATGAATGATTTTGTTTATTTAGAACAAATTATTTAGGAAGGAGTGTTTCTTAAAAAATCATTTAGATACTCTGTAATGGAACTGTTAAGGAACTTGAAAAAAATCCTTAATTATTGATGACATAATTGCAAGTTAAAGATGAGTTGTGTTGCATGGGTGATGCATTTGATTTCACTTGTTGATAATTGTGAGTTGGTTAATAGTTTAATAGTATGAACACAGGTCTCCCATGCTTGGCTGATAAAGAGCCAGAACGGCGTGCTGCTGGGACCTTTCAGGGCAGGGAGGGATGTATGGTTGCCTGGTTGGAGGGAGAGGGTGTAATGGAGGGGTCGTGTGGGGGAGGTAAAGAGGGATTCCCCCACGCACTGCTGACGGAGGACTGCCTATCCAGCTGCACTCTCCTCCCCACCCCCTTCAGCTGTTTGGTTTGGCTCATGTGAGCGCTGGCTGGTGTCTCCTCCCCTGAGCGTGTGTTTCAGACCGGAGGCAGCTGCCCTCAGCATGGCACAGCATTAGTGGTGAGAGCTCTGTCTGCTTCACTTTCTCTTCCTCTCAATCTCTGGTACTCATCCACTCTTCTTCACCCTCTCGATTTCAGTCCAGGTTCATTTAACTTCCTTTTCTCCATTAGCATGGATCTATCAGTCTTCCTTCTCCTCCAGACCTTTCCTCACCTCTTCTGAATCGCTCTTTCTGTGGATGGTTGTGATGGATGCTGCTCTCCTCCTCTGATGGATTGTAAATGGGATCTGTGTATCTGGACCGCCAGCAGGTGAAGTGAGGAAGATAAAGGGTAGAGGAAGATGAGTGTGATTCTGTGGCGCTGGGATCAAAACAACCACAGCATGAAACTGGTAAAATACTTCCTTTAGGGTATGGGGTTAAGTAGTGGTTGGGTAGTTGGTGATTTGTTTGTCATTCAAGTTTTGAATTACGCTTTATTACTCATTTGTTCCACCAGAAAACCATAAAAAAAAAATTTAAAAAAAATTATATATATATATATGTCAAAATTAGCGCGATAATGCAGGCGATTAATTTTTTCAGTTTAACGCGTTAAAAATATTTAACGTAATTGATCTAACGGTAAGCCCCGCCCCCCTTAGTTACTGTTGCTCCCTCGGACAAACAAATGGAGTTGCTCTGACAGCTGCAGTGTGAAAACCTTGTCCCACGATGTTTTTGCACAATTTTGGACACAGAAGGCCACCAAATGGGAATTAAATATTCCATGGAGGGATTTATAAAATATTTAAAAATAAATACGGTGGGTAACTGGAAGCGAGGGTTTACAGATCACAATGCAAGCGGGAGAAGTCTCATATTACGGTCGGTCATCACGATCGCGGATGACAACATGCAGGATCAACACTGTTCATGTATCGCAGGGTACGATTAAATTAATGTACATTTAACCAGTTTAATATGGAGAGACACTGAAATGTAGACCTTCGTTTATGTGTTTTTGACCTACACTGTACAAGACACGAGAACAGTCTATTTAGGTTTGTACGTTAGCATGGACTCACTGACTTTAACGTTAGCTAGTTTTAGTCAGAGATACCTTGCTAAAGCACAAGATAACATTAACGTTCTGCTTGAGCAGATGAAAATTGTAACTTAATGAGTGTATGACAACCAGAAAATTAACGTTTTTGTCTTCATTTGTATTGAGGTTGAATACTTAGGGACATTTTGCTCTGTTTTGTTTGGATTCAGGAAATGTAATCAAATAAATTATATTGCCCATCCTCTCAGGATACCTGGAATCAGCGTTACAAGTACCCCAGGCACATCGTTTTTCCATTTTTGAAGCATAAAACTGATGCGAGCTTCGGATCGTCCAATGTGTCTCTATGGCCCTGAAATCTAAAGATGTCTGAGTTCCGCTCCCCGTGCAACTGATACTCGACTGCCACTGGCTAGTCTGCGTTCGAGGAGAGGGGCTTACCGATAGGTCAGTTAACGCAGGGGCGGGGCTAGGGTTGGCCACCCCATGCACAACTGCTGCTTCTGTCACTTTTTCTCTTGACAAGAAGTGCATTTATTCGGTCGCAGAACGTCTTTACGAGCACATCAAACCGGAGACGTTTCAGACGCGCACTCCAGCTTCACTTCAGCGCCAGGCGCGAGTCAAACAAGCATGGAAACGGTACTGTGCTCGCAGCGCATGTAGCGCCGGCGCGCGCTGTAGCCTGTATCATTTCATATCAAAGCGCAAAATAAACTACGTGCATGCAATGTCGTGGTCAGTTAAGTCATGAAGTTACCAAAAAGGCGATTAAAGCTGCCTTAAAACTGTGCATGCATGTAACATTTTATATGAGTCAAATTTAAGAACTTTTCTCTGAAATGGTTTTCAAAACTGTCCTGGAGCAGCCCAGCACTGTCTCACTCATCTAACACACCCGATTTAACTCGTCAGCTCATTATAGAGACTTTAAGACCTGAAGTGGGTAAAAAGAGTTGAGAGAAAATATGATGCGTGTCAGATCCGCGTCACGTTCAGCAGAGGCAGCTCTTAAAGAAATAACAGCCAAAATAAGCTATTAACCAGCTGCTGTGATGTCTATTAATCAAAGGACAAAGAAAAAAAAAGAGGAAAAAATAAATGTCTTAGAGAAATCAGTATTGGTATCAGTGATACTGCCCTCCAGTCATAAAAAAGATGCCATTAAACAAATATTTAAAAATATATATTGTCTTTATGTTGTTTGTACATTAATTTGAAGATTGAATGCAGATTTATTGCAATATAAAAGTATATTTAAAAACTTTAATGTTAGGTGGGATTAATAGCAATTAATTTCAGAAAAAATGTGCAATTAATTAGTTAATTTTTTTTTATTGATTGACAGCACTAATATATATATATATGTATGTATTTATAGTGTATAATTAATATATAATTGTAAATAATAAATAAAAAATACTGAGAAAAAATATATATGTATAAGTATATATACATATATTTATACATATTTATATAAATATTAGTTTATTTTATTATTTTTAATATACACCACTATTAGTCATATATATATATATACATATATATATATATATATATATATATATATATATATAAACAATTTATAATAATAATAATAGTTCATTAAAATTACATATTGTAAACAGTGTCACCTGAATTTAATGTTTTTAATATTTTTATTTTAATATTTTCTTTTTTTATAATATTTATATATATTTTACAACATTTTACTAATATATATTACAAATTTTGTTGTTTGCATTATTGTTTTTTTTAACGATAATAATATTTAAAATCTTTAAGTCTGACACCTTGCAAATCATGCATTTTATATGCAAACATTTTGACTTTTGTCAAATGCAAAAAAAAATTACAATTGTTTTTCTGAAAAATTTCTTAGTTGCTGGTCATATTTTGTCTCACCTGATTTAACCAGTATTTTATGTTTAACCAGGTCTGAAATAACATTTAAACTTTAGAATTCAATACTTGTCTATATTCTTGTACGTTGTGCCAGAAAGCTCTTGTTTGTTGTTGCATATGATGTTTTCCGTAACCAGAAAGTTTAATTTATTTTGGATTTAAGAGCTATTCAGAGTCACATACTGTATACGTTAACGCATAAGTCTCTTGTTTGTTGTTAGTTATGATGTTTTCTGTTAACAGAAAACTGCAGGGATTTGCTTTTATTTGCAGTGATGCAGTGTTTGATGCAGGTAATAATACAGCAACAGCTTAGCTTATAAAGAATTCAGTTTTATTTCTGAAAACACCCTTTATATTTCCTCTTTATTAATCCATGCACACCCACCGTAGTCTTTCCTGTGGCTTGTGTTGTGGTCTTATCCTCCGCACGTCAAAGCCACAAAGGCAGGCCGTCTTATTGCTTGTCTGGAGATGAGGTGATAAGGGGAGCTGTTTAATTATGGATTACATGTGGAGCCCAGCACAAGTGCCAGTGAACTGAATATGTTTAAGTTCGGATGTGTGTGTGAGAGAAGGAAGGGAGGTGATGGAGGCTGAAACGTGTCAGTGTGACCCGATAATATCAGCAGTGAATATTGCAGTGACACTGCGGGATGAAAGAACCAGAGCGAAGGCTGAAAGCACCTCACATTCATTCATTCACTTCATCACTGGACTTTTAAATATCCTGGTCTGTGCGCTTCTCAAACCCAAAGGAGAGTGAGATACACATCTCGCACTACTTTTAATTAGAGATGTCCAATCTAATACAGACTTAATTTGATATATTCCACAGTAGTCCCATTTGTGCAAATTAAAATGACCACATTCAAGACTTGCACTTTAGTTATTTTATCAGCTTCTTTGTTTATTGATTTTTATGACCTTATGGACTGTTATGTGTATTGCAATATGGGAGATTTTGAAAAGAGCACTTAATTTACTATTGAGAGTCATTGACCTCAAAGGGCAGAGATTTCTAAATCATGTCTATTTTTCTTTCACCTTTCTGACCCATTTCCTTTAACTGCTCATTTTATAGTATTATTATTATTGTTTCAGCATTCACTATTTACATTTA
This sequence comes from Spinibarbus caldwelli, assembly GCA_039654775.1. Lineage (NCBI taxonomy): Eukaryota > Metazoa > Chordata > Actinopteri > Cypriniformes > Cyprinidae > Spinibarbus > Spinibarbus caldwelli. Next base: position 8,044,581 of record CM077221.1, read on the forward strand.
AACATTTGCCAGACACTTTTATCCAAAGCTAAACATTCTGCCAGTATGTATTTTCCCTGGGAATTGACCCCATGAGCTTGGTGTTGCTAGCGCCAACATTTCAACATCAATATTAAACATTCAATTAGTGTTACAGGTTTTTGACACTTTATTGAGAATGAACAGGAAGGATACTAAACAAAAATACCATGGTATTACCATTTCTTTACATTATATCATGGTAATTCCATAAGTTTTGAGACATATACCATGGTACTATCAAGACATATACTAGGCTAGTACCATTGTTTTCTTTGAAGTGCCCTGGAGTAGTACTGAATGTAAACATCATGGTTCATGAATTTCAGTACCATAGTATATCAAAGGACCATAGTAGTGCCATTTGATACCACTGTACCGCGGTACCACGACAGAACATTTTATAAGAGTAATGTGATGATATTACCATGACACATTGATGAAATCAGATGGTAATACTATGGTACTTTAGTAATATACCATGTATTATGGTATTTATATTACATAATCTATAGGGGTGGCTCGATACTACTTTTTCAGAACCAATCCTGATCTGATACCGAAAATTCTGAGTATCTGCCAATACCGAGATCGATCCGATACCAGGGCAGATTTTTTAAATCAGTGTTGAGTTTTTATACCTCAATGTGTGTTGACCTGATCATGACTTTGTGTTACACACAAATAAATATAGACAACTTTATTGTAAAGAAAAACAACAAATGAATGCATATATAATTATAATCTGACAAAAATACTATTATAAACTAGGTTAGTGGAAAATTCACTGCTTTGAAAAACAATAGAACCATCACAGAAAATTCTAATGGTTTCCACTACAAATACCCTTACAAACATTACAAACCATCAACTTTTAACCATTAAAAAAAAAAAAAAAAAAAAAAAAAAAAAAAAAAAAAAAAAAGGTTTTCTGTAGTGTTTTGGGACATATTGTTACGTTACGTAGGAGTAAGGAGCGAGGAGATGAGGAGTAGGTCAGAATAAACAGTCTTTTAATGACAAGTAATCCAACGGAGTAACACGGGAAGACATAGACATATACAACAGCTGACAGGAACCAAGGGGCTGAACACACTATAAATACTCACAACATAATGAGGGGATGACAAGACACACCTGGGATAAATCATAATCAAACTAAACGAGAAACGGAACATGACAAAAAAAAAAAAAAAAAAAAAAAAAAAAACAAACAGGAACAAAACAGGGACACACATGTGACAGTACTCCCCCCTCCTGGAAGGCGCGTCCCGTACCTTACACCATCCAACGGGGAGGGACGGTGGGAGCTCTGGAGGCCTCTAGGGACAGGGTTCCAGGATGGAAGGCTTCCAGAGCAGCCACGGCGGAGCAGGGAGCTCGAGGACCCATGGTGGAACAGGGAGCTCGGGTGGCCATGGCGGATCAGGGGACTCAGGAGGCCATGGCGGATCTGTCTCCGAGGCCATGGCCCCAGCCCCTACGACCGGAGCCTTACTACCCCCCCCCAAAAAAAAAAAAAACTTGGGGAAACTTACGGGGCTGACCTCGGGGACTGGAGCACTCTCTGGGCTTAACTGGGGATCAAGATCCCTCCCTGGGCTTGACAGGGGATCAGGAGCCCTTCCTGGGCTTAACTGGGGATCTGGAGCCCTCCATAGGCTAAACTGGGGATCAGGAGCCCTTCCTGGGTTATACAGGGGATCAGGAGCCCTTCCTGGGTTATACAGGGGATCAGGAGCCCTCCCTGGGCTTAACTGGGGATCTGGAGCCCTCCGTGGGCTAAACTGGGGATCAGGAGCCCTCCCTTGGCTTAACGGGGAATCAGGAGCCCTTCCTGGGCTAAACTGGGGATCAGGAGCCCTCCCTGGGCTTAACGGGGGATCAGGAGCCCTCCCTGGGCTTAACGGGGGATCAGGAGCCCTCCCTGGGCTTAACGGGGGATCAGGAGCCCTTCCTGGGCTTAACGGGGGATCTGCAGCTCTAACATGACTCTTTTCAGGGGCTGGAGCATGCATTAGACTCTGGTCTGGGGCTGGAGCCTGCACTGGACTCTGGTCAGGGGCTGGAGCCTGCACTGGACTCTAGTCAGGGGCTAGAGCTGATACTGGAGCGAGCTCTGGGGCTGGAGCCTACACTGGAGAGAACTCTGGGGCTGGAGCCTACACTGGAGAGAACTCTGGGGCTGGAGCCGACACTGGAGCGAACACAGGACGAGTGGGCACTGGAGGGTGCTTTCAAGGAGCAGCCACTGGAGGACGCTCTGGAGGTGCGGGCTCTGGAAGGTGGTTTCGAGGAACAGGCACTGGCTTAGGAGCGGCGGCTGGCGGGCTTGACATGGGAACGGCCAGCGGGCTCGACTGAAGAACGGCCGGCAGGCTTGATTGAAGAATGGCTGGTGGGCTGGAGAGAGCCACGGCCGGCGGGCTTGACTTTGTAGCGGCTGGCGAACTTGATCGCGGAGCGGCCAGCGGGTTTGATCGTGGAGCGGCCAGCGGGCTTGATCGCGGAGCGGCCGGCAGGCTTGAGAAAGGGGCAGGACACTCTCCAGACACCGAAGGATCCCTTCCCTCCAGCATAGTCCTGTGGTGTCTGGGAGGTCCACAGGGCGATGGTAATTGGCCCCGATCCAGAACAAGGAGTTCATAGTGGCATCATCCAACACCATACTTGTGGTGATCCCGCAGAACTCCCGCGCATACTCCATCAGTGGGAGATCTCGGCGGGCCAGGGCGGAAAACCGCGTGGCGGTTTCCATAGCCATGGGGAGAAACAAACAGGAAACAAAAAAAACTTTCAAAAACAGAAAAAAAAAAACTGGGGGAAAAAGGTGCCGCTCGCTTTCTGTTTGGTTCCGCTGTTCTGTCACGTTTCGTAGGAGCGAGGAGACGAGGAGTAGGTCAGAATAAACAGTCTTTTAATGATAAGTAATCCAACGCAGGAACACGGGAAAACATATAGACATATACAAAAGCCGACAGGAACCAAGGGGCAGAACACACTATAAATACTCACAACATAACGAGGGGATGACAAGACACACCTGGGATAAATCATAATCAAACTAAACGAGGAACGGAACATGACCAAAAAAGGACAAACAGGAACAAAACGGGGACACACATGTGACACATATTCCTTTAGGATTTATTGGTTTTAACAAGCCACCAATAGAATGTGACCAATTACCAGTAGAGATCCACAGGGTCCATTACAGTTTCCATTAAAACCAATACAAGTCCCATTATAACACGTAAAACCATTACAAATTTTGTGATGGTGTCTATCGATTTTTTTCTTCCGCAGGAAAGTTACTCTAGAAAAATCATGAATGCACAATAATTTTTATAAAATCTAAAATTAGTGAAGAAAAAAAAAAATTGTGGGGAACAAATAAAAGTGAATAAGGGTAGGACTAAATCTGGTAAAATGATATACATTGTTCTTTGTATTGTTGTAAAATACATTCATGAAAAACGATATATTTATATACAGTATAAATATATATACTGTAAAATTAAAAGACATTTCTTTTAAATGTATAGCACAGTAATGAGGCAGAAGCATATGATTACGGAGCCCCTTAAAGACATGGTGGTGGGAAAAAATCGAGGTGGGAGAAAAAAATATTTTTTCAAATATTTTGCGTTCTCTCGCAAAACTTTTGCGTTCCCTCGAGAAACTTTGCGTTTTGCGTCCTCTCGCAAAGATGTTTGCGTTCCCGCGCAGAACCAGTTGAGCTCGGACAAACGCTTAGTTTACAGCTTGCAGCAATTCATACAGCTGCTGTGGTTCATAAAACGCTTAACGCGGCTTAATGAAGAGGAAAAAATAGCAAATATGCTATAGAAAGTATTAAAAATATAGGCTATGTGTACATGCAAGCAGATGAGCCCAAATATGAACTCATGATAAGCTTATGATAAGCCATAAACAGCTCATATTTTATAATAAAAAGCTCAAATTTTATATTTTAATAAAAATGTACACTACGTACAGGAAAGCAACGTGCTAATCCATTAAGCCACATTAAGAGTTTTAATAATGTTTTCTCTACGGGGAGAAAACGCGTGAAACTGCGCGTTCGACATTCTAAAACTCTTAACGTGGCTTAATGCATTAAAACGGCCAGTGTTTTTAAAAGACCAAACTGAGTAAACACATTATTAATAAAGCATTCTATTTACAGACAAGCATATGAGTTCAGAATAAAAACGCAACGCGTTTAATTACGCGTTAAATGTTTTGCTCCTATAGAAAACATTACAAGGAAAACGCATAGCTTAATGCATTAAATCAGTGTTTTTAAAATGCCAAACTCAGGAAACACATTATTAATAAACCATTCTATTTACAGACAAGCAAATGAGTCCAGAATAAAAACGCAAGGAGTTTAATTAAGCATTTTCCTCCCATAGAAAACCGTTATAAGGAAAACGCTTAACGTAGCTAATGCTTTAAAACGGTGCATTGCGTTCTTATTCTGAACTCATATGCTTGTCTGTAAATAGAATGCTTTATTAATAATGTGTTTACTCAGTTTGGTATTTTAAAAACACTGATTTAATGCATTAAGCTATGCGTTTTCCTAGTAATGTTTTCTAGGAGGAAAACGCTTAACGCGTAATTAAACGCGTTGCGTTCTTATTCTGGAATCATCTGCTTGTCTGTAAATAATGCTTTATTAATAATGTATTTACTGAGTTTGGTCTTTTAAAAACACTGATTTAATACATTAAGCCATGTTAAGCGTTTCCTTAATGGTTTTCTATATGGGAGGAAAACGCTTAACGCGTAATTAAACACGTTGCGTTCTTATTCTGGACTCATCTGCATGTCTGTAAACAGAATGCTTTATTAATAATGTGTTTACTGAGTTTTTTTAAAACTCCGTTTTAATGCATTAAGCCACGTTAAGCATTTCTAACGTTAAGCGTTTTAGAATGTCCCGTTCCGTTCATATTCTGGGCATATTCTCATACTCTCTGCTTTTCTGTGCATAATATATTTTTAATAAACAGATTTGGTCTTTTTAAATCACCGTCTTTATCCATTAGCCTACCTTAGGCTAAGCGTTTCTATATGGAAGCATAACGTGCAGCGCGTTGCGTTCATATTTGGGCTATTCTGCTTTATTAATAGTAATATTATTAATAAGGTTATTATTAATAATATTATTAGTATGGACAGTAATTATTGACAGCCTTCCAATGTCATTGTTTTAAAACAATAAGCAACATTAATCATTTTAGAATGTCCCAAAACCTTATAACCTAACCTAACTATATTTCTTTATACTTGATTCCAAGTTCAAAATAAAAGTCTATGAACCGAGGGAATGCAAATATCTTTGCGAGAGAACGCAAAAGTTTTGCTAGGGAACGCAAAGTTTTGCGAGAGAACGCAAAATATTTGAAAAATATTTTTTCTCCCACCCCGATTTTTTCCACCACCATGTCCTTTAAGGGGCTCCGTATATGATAGATGAGACGAACAAGAAAGGCTATTAATAATCTTTCATTGTGCAAAAATATTATGATACGAAAGGCTCCAAATACAGAACGGCACAAAGCGCTTATGTGCATCCTGTGCGCAGAATGATGCGCTCGGAGCGACACGGAGTCACACAGACTCACAGTGCACTGTGCTCCGCATGGAAAAAGTTCAAAGCACAAAGGGAAGAGACATTAATGCGTGGTGTATTAAATCTGTGCGATAGTTTATTGAGCCTTTTCTTTTAACAGTTTTAAATTTCAGTTACTGTGCTCGTTCCTCTCTAGTCCAGTGTTATGATCTAACAGACACCCGGTAGAAAGTAACACGATTTTGAAAACAACACGAAGATAAAGTCCTGCAAGATAAAGTCCTTTTATGCAAAACCATTTATCTTTATTTACAGATCAAGTGTAATATTAGGAACATTTAATAATCTTGCAGTTTTATCGTCTTGACTGTCGTAACCGAACGCGACACGCAGTTTGAATGCTGAATGGAGGATGACAGACAGCCGCAGCGGAAAGAGTTTACGTGAACTTGACTTAAATATTCATCTCTACTTCACATTAAACTGTGGAACGGCTTCAGAACACTTGAAATACAGTGCACGAAAACTTTATGGTGTTTTATAAGGTGTTTGTGGCTTTTGTGGGGCTTAACAATAACACAATAGTATACACACAGTATCGGATTTGGATTGGCCTCGGTCCGGAATATCGGAGCGATACCGATACTGAATATTGGATCGGCGCACCCCTAATAATCTATAGTATGACCAAGAACACCATAGAAGGTCGATAATACTTATCCGAAATAAAATAAAATAAAATAAAAAACATTGTACCTTTTGTTAAGTGATCACAGTACCATGGTACTTTGTAAACCAGGGATTTTCGAATTTTTTTTGTGAGCTAAAAATATTATGCATACGGTTTTCTGATGTTTTCTGTTTGTTTACCTGCATGTCAAGTATTTTAGTTAGATTGTTATTTTTAAATTAATTATTTTAATGTTTATTAGCTTTTCATCATCTCACAAACCCTCTGAAGTTCCCTCACAAACCCCAGTTTAAGAAACCCTGTTGTAAAACAACAGAATTATGACATGATGCATTCCAGATTCGAACCCACATTGCCCATTCGAGCACCACAGACCATCTGGAGCATATGTGCTAACTGCTTAGTCTGACATGTCTTTTTATTTCCCTATAATCTGCCCTACCTGAACTAACCTCTGACCTCTACTCTTCTACTGTAGCACTCAGAGAGGTTATATTACATTATGTTGTGGGTTGAAGCAAAATCTACAAATGTTATTATTCATTTTTCAGCAGTACAGAAGGGAACATTCATTTCTATCAAATCACTTATTCATACAGCACAGGCTGAGCAGACAGCTGTCTGGTGGTTGAAGGTGAGGAGTAGTTAATGGTGTTTAGTGTCCTGCTGAGAAGACAGACCCACATCAACCCGTCTGTTAGAGCTTGGATGCGTCTCGTAGCCCCGGCCCTGCAGATGGCAGATTGTGTGTGTGAATATGTTGAATCTAAAAGTGTACTGTTTATTTTGAGAAGCGCAGCTTGAGTGTCATCAAGTGCCGTGTTCTGGTTGGCGCAGATGGTGCTGAACTTTTTGGGCCCTCATTGAAGTAACGTGTCGAGTTCTTTATCTTGAAAGCAGCACTTGTGTGAACGCCGAAACATTTCCTGCTTTCCGTTTGGTCTGAATGTGGCTCTTAATCCTGACTGAACTCTCACAGTCCCAGAGGTCGTATTTGGCGGCTCTCACATCAATCTAATGTTCACGCTTTCATCTCTAAACCACAGACATGGCAGCAGTCAAGAGCTGCTCTTGGAGCTTGTCATGTTAGCACAAGGCCAAAGCCACTTGAAGTGCTTGTGGTGCTCAGCGGACACGACCAAATCCACACGCGCAAAACACGTGTGGTTTCTAATTTTAACATATATTAATTTTAGCTTTACATTTATTATTTTTTAATAATGAATGAATTAATTATTAATTTTAATAAAACAATATTTTATTTGTAAATATAGTTAATATAGTTTTAATAGTTGTACTTTTATTGTTCTTTTAATGTCTACGATGCTAAAATTATCTGTTATTAACTGTAAAAGTTGGAACAGCTTTCCTAACCCAAGAAAAGCGACATAACCGTACAAAATAGAAATGTAATTCAGTAAAACATAAAACACACCCTATTTAATTGAATTGTTCAGGTCGTTCACTGATTAATTTGATTCTTTTCCTGTGTGGCATTTTAATCTTTTTTTTGTTAAATAATTGCTGTTAATGATTATACTGTTGCTGGTCTACATTTTCAATCCAAATCATTCAAAGGAATCATTAAGAAGAATTTGCATAGTATATCAAGAGAAAATCAGTTGCAGGCTGATATTAGTGATTTAATTTTTAAATGTATTGTTATTATTTGGACATTTTTTATTAGTATTTTTGACAATAATGATAAGAGAATAATGATTTTTTTTTTCATGACTAATGACTACTTATGACTAATAACCTACAAATGGTCAATATTAAAAATCTTTAAAATATTAAACATATTTTAAAAGAATTCTAATACTGTATATATATATATATGTGTGTGTGTGTGTGTGTGTGTGTGTATACATACTACCAGTCAAAAGATTTTTGAACAGTAAGATGTTTAATGTTTTTTAAAGAAGTCTCTTCTGCTCACCAAGCCTGCATTTATTTGATCCAAAGTACAGGAAAAACTGTAAAATTGTGAAATATTTTTTACTATTTAAAATAATTGTTTTCTATTTAAATGTATTTTAAAATGTAATTTATTCCTATAAATAAATAATAAAAAAATTGAAAATATAATAACATTTTGAAAAAAAAATTCTTATAATAAAAGACAATTTCTGCCATTTCTCGGACTGAGAAAACACTCAGGCATGTCTTTTTCCTCTGTCATCTTCATGCTTTTGTGTGGTAACTGTCTAAAATGGTCCATTCTCCTCCAGGAATTGAGGCTTCCTCTCCTTGATGGGTGAGAGGACGGCTAATTTAACTAGGCCGAAATCTGATCACAGGCTGAGGGAAAACACTTAAAAGCAGGGCACTTTTAGGTCACGCGGGGAGTATAATTACGGTTTAAGGGTCACAGCGGAGATGCAGGGAGCGGGGCATGAGAAAACTAAGGACAGACCTTTTTCAGTATTTACAAAAGCTCCCAGTGTGTGCGGTTGAATTTGATGAAATGCTTCTGTTTGAGTTGTCATGCGGGTAAAAGGACTGTGCTGCTTTGTCTTGGGTGCTCAGAAGATAATAGTGTGTGTTTCTTTATTTTCCCTGTTTGTCTGAATGAGAAGCTTTAACTGTGTGCAGTTTCTTTCTGATCATCTAGGAAAAAAGATCTGTGATTATGGTCGAATCCTAAAGTTGGACCCTGTCTGTGTGTTATTTTAGTCTTTTTTTTGATCATATACTGAAAAAAACTTTGGAGGAATTACTTTGAATCTATTGGCATTCAGAAATTTCTAGTAAGTTTTACAAATAATGACAAAGAAATGACAAATAACACTGAATTAAACATGAAATTTTGAGGTAGAAAAAAATCTCTAGTAGTGTTTGTTCTATTTGCAACTTTGAAAAATCATTTTACATCTGTTTTGAAATAATCTACTCTTCTGTATAAAATCTGGCTGATATTTTCACTAATAAGCAGGACAAAAGCAAAGTGGTGGATATTAATTTCCCAGAGAGCATCTCTCCTGAGCGGGTTTCGGTCTGTCTTGGGTAATAGATCTATTCACCCCAGTTGCAATGACTGTCCTAGTTCTGGATAATGACTAACATTGGTTTGTTCCTAAGTGGCTTTACACACATTAGACACACAATAACAACAGTGTATGATAATACACGGTTAACACACGGCATCAAATCTAATACAGCGTAATACAAAATCCTCAAGTGTTGCACAAGCTACTTTTTTTGTATTAACTAATAACACTGTTTTTTCCCTATTTTTGAACTGTTAACAGATTTACTAATAAACATACCAATTTATGTGTAAAAATAAGTGATGCCCTCTCCTGTAATTTGGCCAAATTAAATCTCAGGTGATTTTTTTTTTATTTTGAGCCCTCTTTACAAAATAGTGGATTACTCATAGCTGGCATTTAATATTTTGGCTTTCATTGCTATTTATGTTTGTCTTTCTTCAGAAAAATGTTAATAAAATCAAACATTCTAGACAAGGACGTTTCTGAAATTTGGTTGATTTGACATGGATGTCCCTTTAATGTGCAGTATAGATAAGAACATATTTTTATTTATTCTGATTAATGCAAGCACTTCCACTTCAAATGATGTATCACTGTTAAACATCAAATACTTGATGCATGTATATAAGCTGAATGAAAGAGGGCACTCTCTGTTACCATGATGATATAACTGATCACACTCCTCACCTCAATTTGACTCTCCTTGTTATGATGCTTGACCTCAAGAATCAATCACTGCTCATTCACTTTCACTGCAGTTCACCACACCTTACCCTCATCAGCCAGAGACGTTCACTGCACAGCTCTCAGAAAAGCAGTTCATTATTTCACCATATATCTTGAATTATTACATAGAATACATGTATTTTAGTAGAAGTGAGAAATAACTTTGTCTTGCTTGTAGTCTGGCTAAAATGCCCTCAAACGTTTAATCACAGAATTTAACTATGGCACGCAGAAACCAAAAACTGTCATTTAAAATTGAAAATGTTTTTTCAAGAAGTCACTTCTGCTCACCAAGGCTGCATTTATTTATTCAAAAATACGGTAAAAACAGTAATTTAAAACAGTAATTTAAAACTGTTTTTGCAATTTAAAATATATATATATCTATTTGAATATAATTTATTGTTGTGATGATAAAGCTGAATTTTCAGCATCATTACTCCAGTCCTCAGAGTCACATGATCCTTCAGAAATCATTCTAATATGCTGATTTGCTGCTCAAGACATATTTAATATTATTATCAGTGTTGAAAACAGTTGTGATGATTTAATTTGGTGGAAACATTGATATTTTTTTTCTTTGATGGATTCTTTGATGAATAGAAAGTACAAAAGTGCAGCATTAATTTAAATAATATAAGCCTTTACTGTCACTTTTGATCATTTTAATGCATCCTTGCTGAATAAAAGTATAATTTCTTTAATTACTGGCACCAAACTTTTGAATACTTATGTATATATAATATTATGGATGGATTGAAGAATGTCAGATAGATTTCAGATAGACAGTTCTTGATGAAATACCAGGTCCAGCAAGTGAAAGCTCTTGGCTGTGAGATAATGAACATTAAGGTCAAGTTGGAGTGACCCAGAAAGCTTAGCTGAAGGAAAGAATACATTTGCTTTTGAAATTGAATTTGTAGGGCGGTTAAAAACATAGGAGCATAAATAAATGAGGCATCTGTGCTGTGTGTGTCTGGTCATGTGCATTATTAGATTAGAGCTCTAATCTAGACACTCCAGAGGAGAATTACTTACTTTACACCACTGCTGCATCAGATCAGGACCAGACTGACACAACACAGATGGCAGGAGAGAAGACCTTTCTTAACTTCAGATTTTATGATTTCGTAACTGACCATGTCTACTCAATACTGTTACTAAGATAAAGACCACCATTTGTGCATATGCTTCTGTTCAACATACAGTTTTATGTGTGTGAGTAAACTTGGCAGGTCTTGACTCGAAGGTCTTGTATAATCCAGTGCAATGGGCTTAATGTTTGCTTTTGAAACTTGCAGAACATGTTTGTTTTTGAGTGTGAGCTTAAGTTAAAGGGGGATGGAGATGTGCAGAGGGGGTTTGTGGAGCATCCGTCACCCTTCTCACCACCCTGACACACATCCTTGGTTGTTGTCAGCACCTCTCAAGTAGCTGTCAGACCTCCCACATACTATATTGCTCTCTGTACATGTGTGTCTGTGTTTGCATAAGTATGTGTATATATACATTTTGTATGTGTGTGTGAAAAAAAGACAGTTTTAAAGCTCAACAGTAAATCTTTAGAGACCAGCATCAGCTAGATGTGTTTTAGTGAATGTGGCAGTAAAAGAAACATTAATTGTTATTCTTAGTTAATCTACAGGATTCCTATTGAAATTTATTTATTTTATTTGTTTCAGTTTACTCTGTAGAATCATATTTAATCCTTAAGGGACTTTTCAGGATTCTTTAGAATTGGTTACGAATTATTATTGTAGTGATTATTGTAATATAATTCCAATGCATTATAATTCCAGAAGGAAATCTTAAGAATATCTTTTCCATTAGGATTATTTAGGACTATGTTCAAATTATGATTCAAATTTAATTTAATTTAACTGAATAATTAAAATTTCTACTGCAACTTTATACTCTCTTTATTATTATTATTTTATGCAATATATTATAATTCCAGTAGAAATTTTTAAGAGTATTCTTTTTTTTTATTCCATTAGGTTCTTTTAGGATTATTTGCAAATTATGATTCGAAATGAATTAAATTTAATTAAATAAAAATTCAACAGTAATGCTGTAATTTTTTTTTTTTTTTTGGTAAGTGAAGCAGTCATAATCTGATATGTCTGGGTCTCGGCATTTGACACTAAGCGTGACACATAGAGAGAGGTATATCTTTAGCGAAGGTTTCTCAACGATGCTCCAGAATGCATTTCGCCGCTAAAATTATCCCCCCACACCGCTGACTTGATTACAGGCATGAATGTGGCAGGGCGTCCTCAGGGCTTCAGTGTTTATGAGTTCTCTTCACCTGTAAGAGCAGTATGGCTCTGAACGTGAGGATGTACATCCCAGATAGACGCCGCAGCAGGTCGTCCTGTGATCACTACAAATCGGTAAGATCTCACTGCTGTGGAGAGAAGGCTATTCCTGCTGATATCTGTAGGCAAGCAGCGGGAGGGTATATTTAGACTCATGCGGCAGGTATAGATACGGTCCAGACTTACTGCGCTATTTACCGCAAGCTGAGCTGAAGTGCTTTTAAGATGTTTGTGGGTTGATTGAGGTTAAGATTAGCTTTATGGTTAGAACTATAGAGATTGCAACCTTCACGCAGGTCAGCGAAATGTAAACAGAAACAAATGGCAAAAGCATATTCACTTAATTAAGACTGGACAAATTTCAGTAATGTTTTGTATGATTTCAGTGGCATAATATTTGCATATTTACTTTCTAAGTTAATATTTCTGGTCTTACTGATGATTCCAAAGAGAAATAAATGATTATCTGAAGTAGAACATCCAGGGACTTTTGGCATACTCTTTTCAACATACTATGCTTTGGGACGTATTTATTCTAATCTCACATACTATTTAGGATGGATAGTATGAACATTGGGACGCAGGGAAGTTCACCTGCTGCAGCAGCTGGCTGGCCGCTCCTAACGCTGCCGACGCTACACACATACACACATACACGCATTCAAGTTCACTCGACGCACACACATTCATGCACTCATCCAGCGTGCTTAATGCTGGTTTATTGTTTTGTGTGTGTGAACTTGTATGGACTGAGACTCTTTTCAAATCTGAGTTAAAGGTTTTTTTTTTAATTCAAAGACTCTTTACGTTTTTTTTTTTTTGTTGTTGTTGTTGTTGTTGTTGTTCCTTTTTTGAACTCTTTGAGTTGATTTTGAATTTGAAGGACTGAATTGAATAAGGAGCAATACTGTTATTTACTCATTTCCATTTATTGTATTTTTTTTTCTCTTTTTTCCCCCAAAATTGTTTAAATGCTGAGTAATTGAATATTGTAATTTTGTGTATTTCTCTAAATAACAATCTTTGACTTGAAAAAGCAAGATCTATTTTGTAAGTGTGTTATTTAACACCAGTTTTATTTTATTTTTTATTTTTTTATTTTTTTTTTTTCTCTGTGCTTTTGTGCTATTGTGTGACTGACACATTGTGTATCGGTGGCTTTGTTTGTGCTTCATCTTGAGTTTATCTGGGAACTAAAAACTAAAAAACTAAAATATATAAATAATCTGACTTGAGAAATTTATTTTCTCAAGTCAAATATTTTCGCCCGAAAAAAGAAAATTATTAAAGGTATTTAAGTTTAACTAACTCAATCTAATTTGGGGGCCGCCACCGTTACAGCCTTTCTCGTGAAACTGAATGGAAGTTCTGTAGCTTCTGCCTGTGGGAACAATTCTGTCTCTGTGACTAACACGAACAGCCCTGTTATTAGTGTTTGACATGAGAGCCTTTGTAGTTGAACAGTGTTCTACCTCCCCGCTTTGAGCTTAAAGATGAGTCCAAGTGACAGCTGTTGGTAAATTGTTGAAACTTACCACACTCAGGAACCCCCCGTTTGATATTCCCCATCTTACTCACACAGGTAGTTAAACACACTCATCAGCAAATGCGTGCAAGAGCCACCTGTTCAGTTCTCCAGAGTTGTTCAGTGACAAATCGCCCATAAGGCATGTCTAAACTCAGAGAACAGCTCATGCTCGGGTCAAGAGTGGACTGTACAAAGCCGCAAGCTCAGAAGAGTGCAGAAATACTAGATGCTGGTTTGACATCCACACAACAAAGCAGGATTTGTATGGGGGTGAATTTCTAAGTGCTGCTTTTGTGTGTGTGAGAGATGAGGGATTGTCACAATATTCTAACAGCAGTGGGACTGAACCATCATGCATCAGTGACGCAGAATATAAAGGTCAGTGTATTTCGCAGCGTAGCTGTCATCAGAAGTGCTGATTCATATGGCATGTACATGTATATGGATGTTTGTGAGCAATCAAGTGTTTTAAAGGAAAATGTCCCAATGGAGGATGTACTATGAACACTACTTGCATACTACACTAACTTCATAAAGTCAGTTTAAGACATTTATTTACTTACTTTACAAAGAAATACATACTACTTTTGACAAATACAAAGCTGTTCAAAAGTTTAGGGTAGGTTTTGTTAAATGTTTTTTTTTTTCTTTTTTTTTTTTTTGAAAGAAGGCTCTTATGCTCACCAAAGTTGCATTTATTTGATCAAAAATACAGTAAAAAACAGCAATATTGTGAAAAAAAAAACATTACAATTTAAAATAACTATTTTCTTTTAAAATATGTTTTAAAATGTTATTTATTCATGTGATGCAAAGCTGAATTTTCAGCATCATTACTCCACATGATCCTTCAGAAATCATGCTGGTTTGCTGCTCAAGAAACATTTATTATTACTATCAATGTTGAAAACAGTTGTGCTACTTAATATTTTTGTGGAAACGGTGATACTTTTTTTTCAAGATTGTTTAATGACTAGAAACTTCAAAATAACAGCATTTATTTTAAATTGAAATATTTTGTAACACTATAAATGGGTTTACTGTCACTTTTAATCAATTTAATGCATCCTTGCTGAATAAAAGTATTCAGTTCATTAACTTTTACGAAGAAAATGCATAGTACTTTCGACAAATATATTAAAAATCGTGATAAATATTCAAGCCATGTCAGTAGCCAAGAAAAGCTGTTTAATAATTAAACACTTTCAGTTGAACAAATACTTTTTAGCATAACTTTTAAGCACAGTTTTAGCTCAATTCTACATAAATGCCAAAATTGTATCAGCCAGTCCAACATTTAAAAAAAAAATCTTACTGCATCTTTAAAGAATTGTTACAAATGTTGACATGGTCGTATTGACTGAAAGGAATACTTAGCAGATGAACTAAATGCAATGCTTGTACTCAATTTTTTATGACATTAATAGCTATTTTAGTGTTTACATGGTGGTGAGCAGGTTCAATCTGACAGACAAGTGTCATCTGTAATTTCCTCAGCGTTACTTCGATCTTTTGTTGCTTGAAGGCATGCTTACCCTTACCTTCACTTCACTGTCTTCACCTCACCTTTAATTACATCTGACTCATTTAGCCCACAAACCATCAAAGCATGAGTTGGATTTGTACATTTCTCCACTGACTTTGGTCATTGCTCTCCATAATTATATGGCCTTTGTGTGCTGTTTTAAGTCTAGATGACTCCAGCAAGAGTGATTGAGGGAGAGCGTGTGTTTATTTTGATGGTACAGGGACTCAGGGTGCACCTGTTTTTCCCATCTAGAAAACTGATTCCTCACATGAGTAACACTGCAATAATACACTCAGGCTTTATTTACTCATGATACACACAACACAAGCTCTTCAACCCCCATGTGGGAATGTGTTTGACTACTGCCTGGCCTTTGTGTGTGTAAAACCTGCAAAACATCCAAAAAAAAAAAAAAAAAAACATCTCAGAATTCTGGTTCATGTTAATTGTGGTTTATGCAATGTTGTATAGGCTATTATTTTGTGGTTTATGCAATGTTATAGGCTATTATTTTATTTCAAATTGTGATATTGGGAAAAAAATACCATGGTATTTACATGTAAAATCAAAGAATATCATGGTATATGTAATAAAAACAACAAAAATAATAATAGCTATGTGTATAAAATAGCCGTGGTCATATTTCTGTTAATAGGAAAGGTGCTTAAATGCTTGAATTAAGTTAAAGATATGCTTTATGGAAGCTTTATTTTCCAAAATAACGTGACAGTTTTGGCATCTTTGTGGTTTTTAATGCTTGTTGCACCACTTGTTTCCCGCTTTTCTTTACTTGAAACGGGACGCGGGAATGTTTTTGGACAGACCCGCTCCAAACAGCAAACAACACATGACTTCTTTCAAACCCATTCAGAGGTTTAATTTAAGCTCCCTCGGGGTCTCCCTCCTCCTGCCCCAGTGAAGGGGCTTTTCTGTGATGTCAGATGGGAGAATTTGAGCATTATTGGCGCTGAATAACTTGAATAAGGCACAATGGAGTGGATCTGAATAGAGCGCGGAGCCGGAGAGACGCGGCTCTCAGTCTTCGCGCAGTGGCTCTTACATGAATGTCGTGAATCCCAGTTGTTTGAAACTTTTTTTGATGGATGAATTTATAAGCGAAGTTTCTCCTTTCGTGTTGACAGATCTACACGGACTGGGCGAATCACTACTTGGCCAAATCGGGACACAAACGGCTGATTAAAGACCTGCAGCAGGATGTGAGCGATGGTGTGCTGCTGGCTGAGATCATCCAGGTTATCGGTGAGCGATTCACTCTCTCTAAAACAGACATAAAGAGTTCATTAAAGATTTTCTGTGCAAGGTCTACGGTCATCCCGTTTTGGTGTCTGCATCAAATTAAATTTACTAAAGCGATTTTATATACACAGAAAGCATATTAAATGCAAAAAAGTATTTCAAATAACTTTTGCGAAAATAAAATGTCAAAATATGGGTGAAATAATGTTCCATTGTCATTCAGCATAGGCTAACACATGTAAAAATGAAACAAAATACTTATTCTGACCCGTATTTATTAAAATACATTATACTACATTTTATTGTAATTTAAACGATTAAAAGCTTCTTGCTAACAAATGGGTAAAGTCTAGTGTTTGAAAGATAGTGGTAAGGATTGGTAAAGATTTAAAATGACACTTAATTCGTTTTTTGGAGGCTGTGCTGTGATAATTAAATAGTCTTTTAAAGAGTCTTTTAAATGTCCTCTAATGATTCTGGTTCTAAATATGCCTGACAATATTTATATGAACTTTTTACACAGACATTTTAGTGGGTGTCTTCTGTAAATCATGGTAAAATGTATGATAGTCATTATTTTTCAGTCCTCTTGAGTTTAAAGCAGTGGTGTATAAAGTACCTGAAAGCCATACTCAAGTAAAAGTACAGATATCTTACCAGAAACTGGCTTTGGTAGAAGTTGAAGTCACTGCTAATATTACTTGAGTAAAAGTCTTAAAGTATGTGATATTTATTGTACTTAAGTACGAAAAGTATTTTTTTTTTAAATCTTAAACATACTTAAGTATTGAAAGTAAAAGTACAAGTAAATGCAAAAAAAATAAGCTAATAATATATATATAAATATATATATATATATATATATATATATATATATATATATATATAAATTTTCATACACATCTTGAGTAGCAAGATTATGTTAAGTTTTAACTCTTTCTTCCATTTTGTATTTTTGGGTAAGAATAAGAAGCACTTCATCCGGTACTTACTTCATTCCAACATAAGAAAACATTTCTGGAATCTGCATCTGAAATAGCATTTAGATGTATTTACACAGTTTAATGTAGCTCAGTGGGGACATGGGTGCATTTAACCAGCAGTTACAGATGGATAAATATTTGTTTTTAACATAAAAAAAGAAATAGTCGAAATGTGTAATTAAAACTGCCAGTAGGTGACAGCAAGTGGCTGTTAATGAGTGAGTCATTGAGATTCAACAGATTCGTTCAAATGGCTGATTCATTCAGGAACAAAGTATTTTGCTGCGTCCCAATGTACCTACTTATACTACGCCCTTAAAGGGTTACTCCACCCCAAAATGAAAATTTTGTCATTAATCACTTACCCCTATGTCGTTCCAAACCCGTAAAAGCTTTGTTCGTCTTCAGAACACAATTTAAGATATTTTAGATGAAAACCGGGAGGCTTGTGACTGTCCCATTGACTGCCAAACAATTTTCACTGTCAAGGTCCAGAAAAGTATGAAAGACATCGTCAGAACATTCCATCTGCCATCAGTGGTTCAACCGTAACGTTACGAAGCTAAGAGTATACTTTTTGTATGGAAAGAAAACAAATATAATGATTTTATTCAACGATTCGGAATCAGGTCGTCTACGAGTCATTTAGCACCGGGTTCTCCACAAACTTGAGGTGCGTCTCAGGAGTGGGGGCGGCGCTCATTCGGCCGCTCCCCGGTCCAGTCACGGTAGGCTCTGCTCACCGGCCGGCCCCGGGGGGGGTCGACCGGCTATCCCATGCCCATCAAAGCCCCGCGGCGCTGGGGGTATCGTCACATCTAGGCGGGATTCTGACTTAGAGGCGTTCAGTCATAATCCCACAGATGGTAGCTTCGCGCCATTGGCTCCTCAGCCAAGCGCACGAACCAAATGTCTGAACCTGCGGTTCCTCTCGTACTGAGCAGGATTACTATTGCAACGACAGTGTATCAGTAGGGTAAAACTAACCTGTCTCACGACGGTCTAAACATCACCGTAACGCCATTTTGGAGAGCATCCGCTGGACGCACATTGCATAAGCAGTTCTGTGTTAGCCGCAACACAAGGATACGCTATTTTTGAACAAATCAAAGCGTAGAAGATGTATCCTTCCAACTGCGACTGACAGAAGTGCGTGGATGTTTATAAAAGTTCACATTGCTGTTGCAGATGAAATATAACACAGATAATAATAAATAAATATTTTTTTACTAAGTTAAATGTTGATTATTAGTAATTCAAACCTCTTTTTGTAAACCTCTCTACCTAACCGTCGATCGTGCACATCTGCCATGTTTGTAGTTTTTCTAATGCGTTTTATTCGTGTTTGTAGTTCTGGACCGAATCCTTCGCCAAAGCGCAATGAATTGTGGGCAATTTTAGCCATTAGAGTATGCACGGATCCACACTTCAAAAATCGACCTGAAATAGTAGACCATCCGGGGACTTTTGGCATACTCTTTTCAACATACTATGCTTTGGGACACACTTATTCTAATCTCACATACTATTTAGGATGGATAGTATGAACATTGGGACGCAGGGTCGGACTGTGTTAATGAGTGAATCACCTGAATCATTTATTCAGCCGATTCATTCAAAAGCTGATTCATTCAATAAGTAAACACCATTTCTCAGAGACGCAAAACAGTGCTGTGATCTTTGTTTGGAACTATTTTCGTTGGCAAAATTGAGCAAAAACAAGCAATATTGTATCTAAAATATAAGTCACTTATTGCTAACTTTACTGAACTTGTATAAAATGATTATTAAATGTGCTATCATGCTGATATCTGCAGAAAAACGGTACTCATTGTGTGATATAGATTGTTAACTATATTAAATTATATAAATATAAAAATCACACAGAAGCATTTTTGCCTTGAATGCCTTGAATTTTGAGTTTTAATAGACTAATAAATCAAGGTGCGTGTACTCTGTGTGTGTGATTTGGTGATATAGCCTACTTGATAATGTCAGATCGCACATCATTTCAACAACACTTACCATATTATCGCAGAAGATATACTGTATATTGCAGACTCCAGACACGACTTGCGTGGAAAATGAAATCATCCATGGTTGTGCGTGCACTTGTTTGCGCATGAGCAAAGGTGTTTTTAGGAGTCTAACTTGCAGACCAGGTCAGAACACTGATTCGTCAAACCTGCTTTCCTGCAGTCCGTGTTCTTCTGACTTCTGACTATTTTGTAGTAAGTAACGAATATGCTTCAGTGAAATGTATCAGATTAAAAGTATACATTTTAATTAGGAAATGTAGTGGAGTAAAAGTAAAAGTTGGCTGAAATATAAAAACTCAAGTAAAGTACAGATACTCCCAAAAATACTTAAGTACTGCAACGAAGTATTATTACTTTGTTACATTACACCACTGGTTTAAAGCATGCATTTATTTTACTGAAATTACATTTGACTAAAAAGTACATTAGAAATACATTGCAAACTATTATAAATTATGATATTTTGCCTCATTTATTCATTTCATTCAGTTAGTTCAGTTGTTTTGTGCTCATTTTAAGGATTAGACTAAAATGAGATAATATTGTAATAGATAATATAATATTGCATTACTGTTAGATCTATTTATATGTAAGCAGTCCTCTTGAATTCAAAATCTGCATTTTTAAGACTAAAATTTAATTTATTATATTAGAAATGCATTTCTAATATAACTTTACTTTTCACAACTACTTTTACTATTGTAAATGAAGATCCATTGTTTTATTCATTCATTTATTCATTGTAACTTTGAATGGTTCAAAAACAGCAATGCTGTTTTGTACAATATCTTTCAGTCACTAATATTTTAACAGTGATCATTCTATTATGGCGGACTATAAATTACCTCAAGGGTGTGTGACCTTTATACACCCAATTGCAAAAGTTTGCACTTCGGGGTGCCTAGTAAGAAAATCGATCCCTCTCCCAGCTCTTCCCATGGACATACAAAAATTGAGTTTTGCATTACCTCTGTCCTCCTAAAATGTGTTGTAAGCGCCGGAAAGCATTTGGTTACTTAAGAGAAGAAAGTACTGTACAATGTTCTGGGGTGAAGTGGTGTTAAATGACTCATCATTGTGGTCATCCCACTTTGTCCTCCTGTGTTTTCTGCATCTCAAGGGAATCACACACTGGCCAGTTGAAGCTGAAATCCGACCTGCCCTGTCTGACAGACACAAATGCTGCATGCAACCAGTGACATACTTCACATATTTAGTTATTTCTGTTAATGAGAGCTGAAGGCTTTTGCCCTAATGTTTTAAAAGTAAATTCTGAAATAAGAAAATGCTTGAATTGGTGACAATAAGGACATTACATACAGGGGCCCCAAAAAATGACCTTTGACCTTTGTATTGATAAAATAATGATTAAGTAACAAATTATGTGTAAATTGTAGTCTAAAATAATAATAATATCTCAAATGTTTTAAAAACGTTAGAAGTTAATTCTGAGGTCTAGAATTTGTTTGCAGATGCCACTTTGATAATTTTTGATATCTAATGCAGTGCAATTAATGCATTCTTATTTGTGACTTAATTATTTGATATATTTTGTAAACAATAATTCAATTATGGAAACTTGTTTCTGCCATGGAATAAAAAAATATATTAATATTTATTGTTACGACTTTTTATCTTACAATTCTGACTTTTTTTTTTTTTTTTTACAAGTTATGAACATCTTACAATTTTGACCTTTTTTATTTGAATTCTAAGTTGACATCTCGAAATTCAACTTTTTTCTCCACAGAATAAAAATAAAATGGTAATTGTGTGTTTTTTTTATCTAATGATTCAGATTTTTTTCTCTTCAGAATTTCAAGTTTATGTATTTTTTTTCCCTTCTTGTGACTTCAGAATTGCGAGAAAAAAGTCTGAACTGTCAGATATTCCATAGCAGAAACAGGCTTCCATATAAAATAACATTATGAAATAATAATTAAATCACAAATTATTTAAAAGATATGGCCACCCAAATGGTTCTCCGTTAGTCTGAGAGCCCCTCCGTTGAGACAGCCCATCTCAGATGTGTGCTTACTCACCTGACATCTTACACATTCCTGACACATTTTTCCCACAGCGCAGGAGGTAAAGTGATTCCTGCAGGCATGTAGCTGTCATTGTAGCCATGCGTGCAGTTGTCAGCTGTGAGTGAACGGCCCTGTTTCAGCTGCCGTGGGGTGGGGGGTGGGGACGGGCCCCACCGGGATGCAGGGTGGAGAGCAGTCACCCTCAGGAAAGCCTCAAAGCAGTCGCATCCCAGCAGGCCCTGCCACACAGTTGCTCAAACTGGATCTAGTTTCCACATTAGGGGTCAAAAATCAGTCCTGCACAGACGCAGAAAGGACATGCTGCACTTGAGGCTTACAATTAAGAAAATCTGTCACTTATTTTCTTTTTTTAGCAATTAATATGTCTGTATTTCTCTCTCTTTTTGGATACCACAGCAAATGAGAAGATTGAGGACATTAATGGATGCCCCAAGAGTTGTTCTCAGATGGTAAGAACTTGTGTTTTATTGCCTTCTGGTTGTGTTTTTAATGACTTTTGTTTTAAAATGTTGTGTTTTTAATGACTTTTTGTTTTAAAATGACTTTTAAAAGACGTTAGGTACTAATATGTACTTTTAAAGTTCTTGTATGTACCTTTAAGGTATTAATATGTACCATTTAGGGGTAAATAAGGTACAAAGATGTAGCTTTTTTTATCTTAGGATTCCGCCCCAGTGACAGCTTTGTACCTTTTTTTTCTGAGAGTGTAATAGATTAGATTCTCACTGATGCTGCCAGCAGGCTTATGGACATGTACTTTAATACTGTTATTTTTGCTTCTCTTGCAGTCTCTCTTTATAAACATCTGGTTTAAGGGGGATAGCTTGGCTGAAACTTTAAAAAACTCTCAAAACCATCAGTAAATGTGTAGGTTTGGAGGAAGCACAAGCCAGATTACAGACATAAAGAGCTATTTTAGCCAAGCCAAAGCTAAGCAAAACAAACCCTAGAAGTCTGAGTATCGCTGACGGTCGTATCACACATGAACCAGGGGCAGTGGTTGGTTTTGACTTGTCTCGATTACAAAGGCGGCTTTCAGACCTGATTGGACGCAACAAAGGAATCATTTTCAAAGGGCTTGAGGTCTATACGTGCGTTTTGTTGTTATTAGAGGTTTTGATTGTAATGGTGGTCCGCTGAAGCATTGATCTTGTTTTGACAGTGATGAAACCCAGCTGAAACCAGCGTATGTTGGGTTTGGAGGCTGGTGCGCTGTATTCTTTGGCCAACTAGCTTCAGTAGAAAGATAGTGCTGCTGTAGTTGATAAGAATGGGAATCCCGAGGAATTTAAAAATTCTGTTTCTGATTCCAATTAATGATTCATGTTCCTTGACAGTTCAAATATGGATTCTTTTAGTACTTTTTAGAAAGAAATATTTGGAAAAATAAACAAGATGTATTCATTTTTAGAGTTTAAACATACAAATATAAACTAGCGTGCACAAGTTTGAGGACTGTACGATTTTTAAATGTTTTTGAAAGAAGTCTTTTATACCCACTAAGGCTGCACTTATTTGATTAAAAATACAGTAAAAACGGTAATATTGCAAAATATTATTACAATTAAAAATAACTGTTTTCTCTTTTTTCTATCTTTCAGAATTAGAAATCTTTTGTAACATTATAAACGTCTTTACTGTTGCTTTTAATCAGTTTAAGTATAACTTGTATTGAATGTATTAATTTCTATCCCAAACAAATAAATAAATAAATATCTGAATGGTAGTATAGCATCATAATATTTTTTGTAAAAAGAGTGTTTATACAGATTTTTGTAATGACTTTTCTCATGCTTTTTATATGTGGCATCCCATAACAAATCACAATACTAAACAAACAAAAATATTGCAACATATTTAATTAATTTATTAGTTTATCTTTTATTTACAATAGCATAATGTTTATTTTAAATCACATAATAAAGTAATGACTTGCGGTTCAATAAGTGAGTCAGATTAATTCAGTAACCACTCTGATTCAAGTGTTTTGATTCACAATAACCAACTCATAAGAGTCATTCATTCAGGAATTGGGCTTCACTTGTTGTACTGCATGTTTTTGATTCACTAAAATGAACTGACTCATAAGAGAACACTCTTAAATGAAATGGAATAGTCAGAAAAATAGTGCACTAATAAAACCAAATATTGTGATGATCATTTGATCCTGATACTTTTTTTTAATAAAATGAAGCTGTTCAAATGAAGAACTAGTTCTCATTTCCCAGCCCTAAAGCTTCGACCAGCTTCACAAAGAAAGTTTTGCTGGTAAACAGCATGACTAAGCTGGTCTTTTCAGATGTGAGAGGTAGATTAGGGGTTTGGGGTTAAGTTGAGTGGCAGGGGTCTGATTGTACAACCAGAGGAGCTGATCTCTTTTACCCGTCTCTCTCATTGCTATCTCTCACTGACTTCCTCTTTCTCTGGCTCCATCAATTAGCTCCATCCTCTTAGAAGCAAATTGCACTGTAATTTACTACTTTTAGACACACAGCCTTTGTGTTCTCATTTTCTTTCTCTTTTCCTTTTCTTCGCTCACAGTTTTCTCTCATTCTGTAGCTGCATGAATACTCAGGTCTTTTGAATTCGCTCTTCTTCTATAACTCAGCCGGTGGTAACTGTACGAGCGTGTGCATATATGCACGTCTATTTGTACATCTCAGCAGGCATTCTGTATTTATGCAGTTTTCCTGTATGTGAGTCACTCTAAAGCTGTTTAAATTCCACCGTGTGTGTTTGTTTGTGTGCTTGTGTGTCTTTAGATAGGAAGCAAAGCACTGCTGGAAGCAGGTGCAAGTAAAGCCATTATGCAAATATCATCATTGTGTGTTTTTATCAAGCGGGAATTGCACAATAGCTCTGTGAATGGGCCTCTAGCAACAGCTTGCGCTGGACATACAAGTGCTTGTGTTGATTAGCATAAAGATCCATTGGGCAGAGTAATATCACTGTGACCGCTAATTGCTGACATGATACTTAACCTCAGCATTCAGATGGGTAAATATGTAAACACATTAAGCGAATCAATGGCGGGGTTTTGGCTCATATTGTAAACCGAGGAGTAGAATTTGAATGCTTTTATCACAATAGCTTTTGAGAAGCATAATATTGATGCAGCTAAGCATAAGTTAACTTTTATGGACAGTTTTGAGTGTTCAGCATAAAATGTGGTACACAACTCATTTTACTTCCAAAACGCATCATATTTTCAGGAGAAGCATGGAATTTAACTATCAAAAATAAAGAATGGGGATTACTTAAGAGGTTTGATGATGTTGACCAAAAATGAAGTGGTGGAGCAATTCATTACAGTTTGATTAAAATGACAAACAATTAAAAAATACATAAATAACATGCACTTATGAGTCATGCAGGAAGTTTTTTTTTTTAATTGTTCTTGAAAGAAGTCTCTTATGCTCAACTAGGCTGCATTTATTTGATCAAAAAATATGGTTGAAAACTTCATTTTTAAATTTAAAATAACTATTTTATATATTAATATATTTTGAAGAATAATGTATACCTGTGAGTGCAAAACTGAATTTCAACCCATTACTCCAGTCTTCAGGATCACATGATCATTCAGAAATCATTCTAATATGCTAATCTGGTGCTTAAAAAACGAGTCAGTTTAATGCATCCTTGCTGAATAAAAGCTTTATTATTTTATTTTATTTTATTTTATTTTATTTTATTTTATTTTATTTTAATTTTATTTTATTTTAAATCTGCCCACAAACTTCTGAATGGTAATGTATAATATATTACTTTCATTTTGTCTTTCATTGTTTGCTTTTACTAATTTACATTTTTTAGTCAAACCAATATGTTTTTGGGGTCTTAACAAAATATATAAATGGCAAAAAAATTGAATACCTATGAAATAAGCATACTTAATTCATTGTATTTATAAACTACCATTCGTGTGCACAGTTTTTCTGTCAAGCGTAGCACATTTTTCTGTACTGTCAATATCAACTTCTTAAACCTTTCCTAAATCAATGTGGAGTGTTATTCTATTGAAACAATATATGTGTTGCCCCTGGATATTTTGTGTTCATTTGATAGCTATTTCAGAAGTCTGGGTCAGCATCAGATTCTCTCATTCACCTTTGGGACTGTTTTTACACCTGCTCGTTCCGTCTGATCCCTCTCAGATCATCTCCTCCTCCCCTTTAACCCACCAGCAGTGCAGACAAAGCAAAGCACAAGATTGCAGCATTTATGTCAGTGGCTGTTGACACAGGGCTGCTAAAACACACAGGAAATCTCAGTGTCGTAAGTCTAATTCACCTCCCTAGTGGTGCGTATTGACATAAAGATGGTTGCTTCAGCTGAGTCATTCTCTGGTCACATGTCTGGTGGAAGGTAGTGAAGCAGCTAACATCACTTAGAGCAGCTTAAAGTCATTTACTCTGTCATAATCATTGCAGTGATCATATTGACAGGGTGTTTGCCTGTCTTTGTTTTTCACCTCATCTAGTTAATATGTTCTTTTCATGGCTTCCCAGAAAGCTAATAGATATAATATAAAGCATTAACCACTTTCCTGAACACTCTTGTCTTTTGTTTTGTTAGTTAAGAGGAAAAATTATAAGAGGAATGACTGGCATGTTAATCTAATTTGTTGCCTGTCGATCATCGTGGGAGTTTTATTGTGTGTGATTTGTGCTCAGGATGGGGAAGGAATCAAAACACGGGCCACATTCTTCTGTAGAGGCGTCCATCATTGCCTGTGTTTTCCTCCTCTTCTTTTAAACACTCGTTGTTCTTGAATTTCTTTGCTGTAATTGTAATGAGGCCTGGATTTGATAAGTGATGAAAGTCAAGTTGGATGAGATTCATTGTTTTTGTTGAGTGAGTGCGCAATAATGTTCAAGAGTGTGGGGTCAGTAAGATTTTTTTTTCTTTTTTTTTTTTCTTTCTCCCCCCCCCTTTTTTATTCCAATAGAAAACGTAATTGTATTTCCCAATATTTCTGTTTGTTTTGTTTTTTTATTTACTATGTTTTTGATCATAAATGCAGCCTTGGTGAGCAAGAGACTTGTATGAATGAATGAATAAAAAGGATTAATTTCATAAGAAGTTACATGACACTATGATAGAATGTATTTCTGCACAGTACACATATTAAAGTTACTTTATTTATTGGTCATATCATGAAACAATCACGTTACCTGTTCCATCAGTTGGTTTGACCTTGAAAAACACATTTCAAGTGCATAAAAGTGAAAAAAAAAAAGAAGCTGAGATATAATCATTTAAATGTAGGGTGACATTTTCCTTTTTTATTTCATTGCATAAAACTCAAAATGTGTTTCTGGGTCATAGCGACTCTAATGATGTTTTTGAATTTTCTTGATTCTTTGTTTCACAATACAAGAGTTCATTGTATGAGAACATACAGTAATATTCAGAACCCAAAACTTTACTTGTGAGAACGAAGTGCATTTATTGAACAAAGCTTTGCACAAATTTCTGACATTAGACATTGAATACACCATTTTAAAATCATTTTAATCTGATCTTTACACTTTGAGTTGCACAGATCTCACACAATGATTAATGAAATTAAATGATCATACAATAACTAAATTATGATTGTTATTAGTGTAAAAACATACTTACATGAATAAGTGCACCTTGGAGAAAAAACTAATAAGCCTGATAATACAATGTTCTAAATTAATTCTATTGATATGCATGTGTCTGTTTTTTTTTCATACAGTGTTTCATGCCAGTACGTAAACTGCTTCTTGTCACATGACCGGCTCACCTGTCAATCATCACCTTTAAATACATGCATTCTCTCTCTCTCTCCTCAGCTCTAACCCACTGTCACATAAACACACTTACACACAAGGAGGAGTTTATTAGGGAACCAGTTGTGATGAAAAATATAATGACAGAGAGGGAAAAAACAACCAGAGGGAGAGATGGAGACAGATAATGAGAGAGACGGTGTGTGTGAGGAGTCTCATATAGAAGGAATGTATCCGGTATATGTGCACGTGTGCATATAAGCACGTTTATGTGCTTGAGACAGACATTGGTTCTGTGTGTGTGTGTGTGTGTGTGTGTGTGTGTGTGTGAGAAGTTGTTTATTTAACAGGCTGTCCCTGTCTTAAACACGATTGTAGTCTCTGAGGAGCAGATACACTCTTACAGTCTCTCACAGGTAACAAGCAGCGAGGTGAGATACAAATGAAGCATTCTTTTTTCAGGTACGGGCCTCTTGTTGATTTAAGGGCTTCCTGGATTTGTTTTTGGCATAAGATACTTATGGAAGAGGGAGTAAATGCTTTTATATTGTTATTTCTGATAGAAACGTGCAAGTGCTATACAAACTGTGACAATCATACAGCCACGTATAATCTGTAAATGGAAAGTAAATATGATTTTAAGTAAATTCAGCAAGTTTTTTTTTTTTTTACTTGGTTTAAGCTTCTTTGTGCCTTAATGGTTTCTTTGTTATGGAAAGAATACTTACATGTCATGTTCGTAATGTTTTTAGCATATCTGGCCAGTCAAACATTTTGCTGGAGTATTTCAGACCTTAACTGTTCACTGCACTTAAAATTTGTAAATATATTTGGAAAAAGCTTTAACATTGAGCTCAAATATGCATTTTGTCATTAATATTGTGTTTTTAGTGAAAGAATGATATGATATTTGGTCATTTTTGTCACTTTTGTCAGTTTACTTTCTTTATCCAATATCTGTGTCAATATTTTTGCTTATTAGAGTATTGTAAGATTAGTTCAGCAACATGCAAATCTAATTTTTCCACATTTTTAAATAAAAAATATAAATATTGCCAAATGAAGTGATGATTTCACTGAATACAATTTTGTGTATGTATTTGCAGTCTTAAATCAAATGTATAATGTAAATGTTATCCTATTTTATTGATTTTATTTTGTTTTATTTTTTATTTTAAGTAAAAAATACAGTACGCATTTTATCTACCAGTCTAGATCAGCATTGGTCTTTGAAAAACACATGTTGGTCAACAACTGGTAAATTTCTGTGACTGTGCTTATAATACTTGCTTGTGTTTGGTTTTGGTTAAGTGCTCTTGTATGGCTCTCCAATCAGTTATAGCTTTTATTCCTGTAGCTTCTGATTTCTATTGACCCAGTGAGTTTTTAATCCAGCTATTATGAGAATGTCATTCAGAGCGGTGTTTGCTGTCATGCATGACCTGTGGCCCAACGATCAGAGAAGACAATGTTGTTATGTTAGAGCTAAATTGCCCCTCACCCCATTTCTTAATGCATTCATATTGACTTCATATATTATTATGCCTTGTAATTCAATTCACAGAGAGAAAGAGGATATAAATTTATTTTAACCCCTTTCTGATAGAATTTTTATTTAGAAATGTTATTTTTAGTCCTGGATGTCTGGTTCCTTCAAAGGGTCAGAGGAATCTAGAGCAGATTCTTTCCTCACATGTCTATATCTCCCTTGACCCTTAAGGCCAGCAACTGTTGGCTGCCAGCAACTGGGATACAGTCAGTGAGGCTGAAATGTGTTGCTATAGCTGACATAATTCACACTTGTGCTGACTAACCCATGGCAGATGACCAGCTCTTCAATGCAGAACGTGGGCATTTAATCAAAGGAATGCTCTATTAATCATACAGTGGCCCCAAAAAATATTGGGACAGCTTGAGTTAAAAATGTATGAATTTCATTTCGTCACAAAAAAAAAAAAAAAAAATCAAAATCAAAGCAAGTGTCTTATGCAAACAAATGATGCTGGAGATTTTGTAGAATTAACTTCATTTTAGCTATTTCTTGCAGTGACTTTTAATGATGAAGTTCCCCCAATGTTTCAGAATAAGAAAATGTTAAAATACCTTTAATAGTGAACAATGTATATCAAAACAACCTACTTTTTGTGAAATGTTTGTACATTTACTAATCTTATGTAGGAATATTTGTAATTTAAATTTTTTTTTAACTTTTTTAATAGACTAGTCAAAAATGTAAAAAATAAAATACTATATTAGATAAAAAATCACTATATTCTACTGTATACTATATTATAATGGTAAAATTGTTATAAATTCTTGAACTTATTCTTATTCTTATTTTACTTTACCTGAAACATTGATTTTAATTTAAGAAAATGTTAATTATGTCTGCTATATATATATATATATATATATATATATATATATATATATATATATTTGATAAAGTATGTTTGTGTTCATTATTAACTACAGCTGGTAAACACTGGTTTTTTATTTTTATTTTATTTTTTTTATTTGCAGCATGCCAGTGATCTGAAAATGTGAATATTGGTATAAGAAAATAATTTATATTTACATTTCAGTTTACTTTTTTTTGTATTAATGCCAGTATATGGTTAAAATAGCATGAAATATTGGCTCCATAAATAGAACAGACGGCCATAATTATGGATAACCTGGACCCTAGAGTATGGTAAATATCATTTACATATTCCTAGTAGAGTACACATGACCTTTAAGTATAGCCTATTACATCACTCTCCTCTCAGCCAATCAGATACGCTTATGCCTTGAATTGAGTGACACTAGGATACGGCTGGGTCAGCGTCAAGGCCTTGACAGTGTCTCCTAGCAACAGAGCAAATGTGACGCCCTCAACGATTGGGAGCAAAGGCTTTGCATACTGCTTTGCCTGAGCAGCCAATCTATGCTCTCTGATAACACTACAGCTCCTAGAGCGAGTGATCGTCCAGTCACGTATTCAGCCACAGAGCAGATGTGAAGCAAACTCAATCTAGACTGCAAGGAAACAGCATCTATTCTGAACTTAACCTGCCCTGTTTGTTTTAGGTGATAATGGCTCCTTTCTGTGTTTAAATGTGTTTGTGGTTTGTCATGATTATTTTAAATGATCGCTACAGTGCTTATCAACATGCTCTCTCTTAATTTCTCGCTAGATTGAGAACATTGATGCCTGTCTGAGCTTCCTAGCAGCCAAAGGTGTGAATATACAGGGACTTTCAGCTGAAGGTAAAAGCACAGTTTTTAAAATGCTTATTTACAGCTTCAAGTAGGAATTTATTACAATTTGATCTTAGATGATTGTGAAATATGTTTTTTTTCACACTTAAAATTATTAACCTGGGGTTATTTTAACCTGGGTTATCTTGTTACAAGTTTCACACTGTTCATTCTTCACACTAGGTTAGTAATTTAGCAATTTGAGTTGTCAGGTTTCAAGATTTTACACTGTACATCTGTAAACCATGGTTTAATGCTGTAATTTGCATATTGATGAGGTTCAAACATTGATTGGACAAGTACAGCACACAGTTTTTTTGCCTCTTTATCACTTTTTTGTTATTTTGTTTGTTGCTGAAAAACTTTCAAACACCACGTTTCAAACTTTGTTGCTATTGCAAAAGCTGTAATTCATAACCCAAAGTTAAGACAAATTTGTTTGTATTGTGCTTTATACAATACAGATTGTTTCAAAGCAGCTTCATATTAATGAACAGGAAAATAACAGTGATAATGTTATAAAATTAATCAATTATGAAACATGTTCAAGCTGTAAAGAAGCTCTACAGAAGATAATTGTGTCATTATTCAGCTCAGTTTAGTTCAATGTTTTTTCAGTTCAGTTCAATAACTGTCAGCGTTGTAAAGTTGATGAATTATGAAATGAGTTCAGTTAAAATATAAGCAGCTCTATAGAATGCAATAGTGTTCTTAATTATTCATGTTATGTACAGTGCCGTTTCTTATGCTCATCAAGGCTGCATTTATTTGATCAAAAATACAGAAAAAAAACTAATTTTGTGAAATATTATTATAATTTAAAAGTTAAAAAGAACAGTGTTTATTCAAAATAGAAATTTTGTGTTACTATATACACTATTCAAAAGTTTGGGGTCAGTAATTTTTTCTTTCATTTTTTTTTTTAATAATAATTAAAAAAATACTTAAAATTAATTAATACTTTTATTCAGCAAGGATGTATTAAATGGATAAAAAGTGATAGAAAAGATTTCTATTTTGAATAAATGCTGTTTTTTGTTTTACTTTTTATTCATAAAAGAATCAAAGAAAAAAGTATCACAAGCTCCAAAAAAATATTAAGCAGCACAACAGTTTCAACACTGCTAATAAATCAGCATATTAGAATGATTTCTAAAGGATCATGTGACACTGAAGACTATGGAAAAAAAGACAGAATTATGTATTGTGCCAAGAAGGTTGCACTGTCTGTTCGTTAACACAGGCACAAACTGATTGGCAGCTGCCTTTAGCGGAGGCTTTACCGATGACCTCCATTGATCAAAGCATTCGACACGGTCATCTGTGAGTGACCTCACCTCCCAAAACAAACACGCCCCCTAGTTTAGTCCCGCCCCCTCACATTGATTGACAGCTTTCAGTGCAGACATCGGAAATTCAAATGAATTGCGATTCCATTTGAGTTTTGACAGATTATATGCGCGGCGCAGAGAAAGTGAAAAAGCAAATGTGGTAATTAATATTGCTGTTTAAATATGACAGGCTCATAACTCGTAAAACATGGGAAATACAGTTGCAAATAGACTTTGCTTTATCATTTGAACTGTGGCAGTCACTGTGCGTTCGCGAAAGCGAAAATGCAAACAGTAATGCAAGATTTGCAATTGCATTTGGATTATGTCACAATTTATGGGTCCACATATGGAAAACGCAATTGAAAATACAATTTGCAATTCTATTTGAAAATAGTCCGGATAATCGTTCCATAGAAGACTGGAGTAATGGCTAATGAAAATTCAGGGCTGCGTCACAGAAATTAATTATATTTTAAGGTACAGTATATTAAAAGCAATAGGAAAACAATATTAGAAATTGCAAAAAAATATTTCACAATATTACATTTTTTTTTCTGTATTTTTGATCAAACAGCCTTGATGAGTGTAAGAGTCTCCATTAAAAAACATTAAAAATCTTACTGATCCCAAAGTTTTGAACGGCAGTGTGAGTCAGTTCAAATTTGATTAAATTTAGTTCAATAACAGTGTTGATGCTGCAAAATTAAAGTTTCATTCAATAGTATCAGTGCAGTTTAATCGATAATAATATGAAATATTAATTGTCTTTTAAACACCCTAAAAGTGGTGGTAACACCCTTTCAAAATTACAAGCTGCTTAAAGTAAAAAGTGACATTAGTGGAAAAGCATATTGTTGAAATATAAAATGACTTTTATGTCAGCAGTGGCTGATAACTGGAAGGTTGTAGGTTCAATTCCCATATGAAGCAAGAGTGAGGCACTCAACCCCATCATGCTTTACAGGGGACCGTGCTTGTAATTAGCACCCTACTAATTACTTTGAGAGAAAAGTGTCTGCCAAATTATATACTAAACAGCAATCTGTTGTTGAACATCTCTCCCTCACAGATATCCGGAATGGAAATCTGAAAGCCATCTTGGGGCTTTTCTTTAGCCTGTCTCGATACAAGCAGCAGCAGCAGACGAACAGACCGACGCACACGCAACACACACATTCACACGCTCCCTTAAGCCAGCAGAGCAGCACTCCGGCCCAGCTGACCTCCACCTCGCATGGGACGCATACACACAAAACACAGCCAGAGATGCAGTCCAGGTAACATCCATCCATCTATCTATCTATCTATCTATCTATCTATCTATCTATCTATCTATCTATCTAGAATTCTATCTAGAATTCTATCTAGCATTCTAGTGTTCTATCATTCTATCTATAATGTTCTATCACTCTATTTTATGTATATGTTATATGGATTGTTTGTGGATTGATTTGAAGCAATCTGTCTATCTGAATGTGTCTTCATTCTCTTAGCATTGTGATTGTGTGATGTTGTGTTAGTCACCACTGTCTGTGTTTGTCAGTCTCTGTCTTTATCTCTCTTTCTTCTCTTGTTTCTCTTCTTCTTTCGATCTAGGGATGGCTCTCAGAGTAAACTCAAGTTTTCCATTGGTCAGAAAAAGTCTTCTAGGTAGCACTTTCACTCCCATCCTTTGCTCATGTGTATTTCCTCTCTTGTCAACCTGCTTGTCATCACCCACCCTCCTCTTCCTCACTTACTCTCTGCATGTGATTTTGTGGTCTAATTCTACTCATGTATGTACAAGATTGTTCTGTAAAACTCAAATATTCGAACTGGCTACTCAATATAATATCATTGTAATTAAATAGTATTAAATAAATATATATATATATATATATATATATACATACAGTGTGTATATATATAATGCATTATAAAATATTCATTCTTACATTAATAATGCCTTACTTCAATGTTAGAATTTCATAAATAACTATAACCACAGTTATAACTTAAAGTAAAAAGTATACTGCATTAATTATTTCAGGTTTTATCATGTGTTGTCTTATGTTGTCAATATTGCATTACATATTTTAAAGCATGTGCAGGTAATTTTTTGCGCATTTGAATATGTATATTAAAGTATTTTATAAAGCAAAGTATTATAAAGTGTTTTAACTGTGAAAATATATAAAAGATTGCAACTGATAAGGAATTCTGAATAACTTTATAATGCAATATAATATATTTAATAGATATCTATTTAACAGATATATTGTTAGAGATAGAGATATCTATTAAATAGATAAATAAACCATATTTATTCTAAATATAAAGAAGAAAATAATGACCTATCTTGGTGAACGTTTCCTTGAATATATCCGGCCAGACAGAATATGTGGATTCTGTCAGGTGATGTTACCCAAAAACATGTCCCAGTGGAAATGTCTGCTCAGCGAGCTGTGATAACTTTAAAATAACTGCTCTGTGTGATGCCCTGCTTGAGTAAATTAATTATTTATTGTGGTGTGTGTGACTGAAAGGTTGAGGTTGTAATTTCAGTGAATGATGCGTTCATACCTTCAGTCACCAAGAGCTGTAATGCTTTTAAAACGCATTTTAAATACAAATGTTTAATATGCTTCAGATAACTACACTGAAAATACTCTGAATCAACTTCTTTAAAATTCCCAGTTTGAATATCGGCCCAGTCCTTAATATTCCATCATTCGATTTTGGAAATGTGACACAATGCTGCCATCTAATGGTGGATAGTTATAATTGCAGACATGCCTTCCACAGATATGAAATGTAGCTATTTTAGGCGAGCTGGAAAATAAAGAGAGAAGAAAATATCTCTTTGCTGCATTACCATTTTCCATATATATGAGAAAATGTCAAGGCCACACAAGACAGCAGTGTGATTAGCATAGGTCACTACAGATGTTCCTGTATTTTACATGACATTGACATGACATTTACCAAGACTTGATTGTTTGGTGAGATTAGTCTGTTTGTCTGTCAATCATGAGGCCTTAAAGGACTGATGGCAAAATGCCACATTAGAATCACAAATCTTCATCATAGAGGCGTTTACAGGGTTTTTATTGAAATGTTTCTTTTAAGTCAATATATTACAAAATATGTTGAATATGTTCGATTTAGGATTGGTTTAGACTCCTGTATATTTCAGTTTTAAGATGTGCTTTTTTAATTTTAAATATTTATAATAATATATATAATTTATAATATGTATATATACAGTCAAACCAAAAATTATTCAGACACCAGATATAATTTTTGATATATTTTTAGCAGTGGGTGCATGACACTGTAGTTAATTTATGTAAGTGAGGATAGCAAAATAAAGTAAACTGTGACATATTATACCCAAAAATTCTTCATACAGTCGACTACTGGTAAAACTGATAAAAAACTATTTGGGACCAGAAATTTGATTTGATACTTTGACCTGACCATGTTTTGTTACATACCTTATCTGACATTATCAAGATGAATTTGTTCTGACACAGTTTAACTCTGAGTTCTTGTCATATTTTATTACCATTTTCTAAACTATAGTAAATAAACTGTGATAATGTGAGAAATGTTGAAGGTGTCAGTTAATACAGTATATAATATTAGTATTATATACAGTCAAACCAAAATAAATTTTGGTTTGACTGTATATAATACTAAATATTTTGCTTCTTTTCTGTCCCTGGGCAGCATCTGCACAAAGCTGTGGTGTTAAACTAATTATCTAAACCTTCAACAAGCCACACAATGCTTAAATAAAAATGAAATGTTTTTCTTTTTATAATGCACCAGTTTTGCGGAAATAAATACATTGTTAAGGGTTATTTATTGTTGCATTACTCAGAAGCACAATATACAGTTTGCTAGCTAAGCGTTTATGCTGCAGGGATTCACTACTGATGCATTGAGCAGATCCTGTTACTTTGTGTGAATAAAAAAGTGCACCAAAGCAATTTAGAGTGTTTCTGCTGCTGGGGAGAATAGATGTTTTTTTTTTTTTTTTTTTTTTTTTTTTCATGTTTTTTCAGCTTCATTAACTGGGAATGAATTGAATAAGGCTGATTCTAGAGCAAGAGACCCTGAGAAGGCACAAAAATTCATTTTTTTTTAAATGAAAAAACTCTTTAGGCATTAAACAAAAATCTAGCAACCACTCAGAATGCATTAGCAACCCCATCACAATCCCCTGGCAAGCACCAACAACACCTGAGCACGAGTTCTGCACCAACAACAAGCAAGCTCATTTTTTTCAGAAAATGTAAGAATGTTGTTGTTAATATTTTTGTTCTCTTGCTGTCACAGATTACCTGGCCCCACCTCGAGGATGTCCACTGCGGGCAGTGAGAGTTCTCCTCGAGGATCCATCAGCTCAGCAGGGAATCGCCGCAGTCAGGTGTTCAGCGATAAAGCCAAACCTGCAGCAGCTCAGGCCAAAGGTAAACCCAACTTAAGCCCTCTGAATCGAAACATTACATCTCAGCAGAAAATGGTGGGTCAAGATTTCATTAAAAAAGCTTTTGTGTTACAGCTGGTGTGTGAATGTGACACAGTTTCCCTCTGATAGATTTGAACATGTTTACCTCTACAGTGTCCTTCAGTTTATATATTATCTGTGATTTTATCATGCCTGGCCAAAGTGAGTCAATTTTCTGTATTTTATTTATTCAAAAAATGCTGATTAGCTGCAGCCCCTGGCAATGTTTAAAGAAAATTTAGATAATAAAAAAGATAGTCTAAGGAAAGATTCAGATGGACTGAAAGAAAATTGTGTCTCATGTTTTAGCTATGTTTATATGAAAGAGGTATGTTATGGTTTGTTTCTTTCTCCAAATTAAATTTCATTTGTCATTTGTATTTTAAGCAGCAATGGAGCAGTCTTCTCCATTTAAAGTAAAAGTTATGGAGCTAGTCTTTATTTACTCTGTCGGCTATGTGCACGTACACATCCTTTCAAAAGTTTGGGGTCTGTAAGATTTTTTTTTTTTTTTTTTGCGATATTAGTACTTTTATTCAGCAAAGATACATTCAATTGTATTAAATTGAAATTGAAGTCACAGTAAAGACATTTATAATGTTCTTTGGAATTTCTGTTTATCAAATAATCCTGAAAAAATATATTATGGTATACACAAAAAATAATAAGTAGCTCAACTGTTTTTAACATGGATATCAATAAGAAATGTTTCTTGAGCAGCAAATCAGCATACTAGAATGATTTCTGAAGGATCATGTGACCCCTGAAGACTGGAAAATTCAGCTTTGCCATCACAGGAATAGATTACATTTTAAGATGTATTAAAATAGAAAACAGTTATTTTCAGTTGTAATAATGTTTCACATTATTCCAGTTTTTGCTGTATTTTAGATCAAATAAATGCAGCCTTATTGAGACTAAGAAAAATCTTACCAACCCCTTTTGAATGGTCTGTTTTGTAGAACAATATCTAGATGTAAAATTTGGCTCTTGGTTCGCATTATCCAGTAGCTCAACTGACATAGGAAAAATCAGCAGAAAACAAAAGTTGACTTTCTACAGGAAGGTGTTGCATTTTAAACATTTTCTGGAATAACGTGCGCTGATGAATTATGCACCTTGAGATAAATCAGGTCAGTTTTGAGTTCATGTTGACTTTAAGCAGTCACTGTGTTAAAACGTGCCAACCACATTTCTGTGCTCTGTGATGGAGCTGTGCTGAGTTTGGAGTAGTTAATGTAGCAGACAGTGCTGGAAATAAATGCTTATAATGACCTTGAGTAAAGCTAGGCACACAAACCCTAGCTGAGAGGTTTGAAAGATGTTGCAAATGTGCCGTATGTGTGTGTGCGTGTGTGGTACTGGCTTTGAAAGCAGTGAGTGAAGCGTAGGAAGTTTCTGCATTAATTGAGCTCCAACTGCATGCCCATGTTCACTTTTTAAAAGTATTTTCTGGAATAATCTGACTTTAATATCTGGCTTGTGTGCAGTTGAAGAGTTCAGATGTTTTCGTCTTGTGACAGTGAAAATTAGTAAATGGTGTCAGCCAACCAATTCTCGCATAATGCATTTAGCTCTGTTATTTTGCGTGTGACCTGCTTAATGCAAAGCAGAGTGAGAATGTGAATCACAGCGCAAATGAGCACAACTCATCTGTGTGTGTGCCATCATTCTGTAACTGTTGAAACAGATATAAGCCTCATCTGAGATTACATGTGTCAAGAGAGGGTTGGAAAGCTGATTTAGAGTTGCAAAATTTTAACGCAGGCAAGAAAATATAGCCTTTTATGTGTTTTCAGAGTTTTAAATCAATTTTCTAGACCGATAAGTAAATTTAAATTCACTGCTGTAAACAGTTGTATTTATATAGTTTAATTTTATGCAATTTAAGCAGTTATAAGCATTTTATTTTATTTTATTTTAAAATTAAAGTTTTTTTACATTCATTTTTCCATTAAAGGGATATTCTACCCAAAAAATTAACATCATTTACTCACCCTCATGTTGTTCCAAACCTGTATGACTTTCTTCTGTGGAACAAAAATTAAAAAGTATTTTGAAGAATGTTGGTGACCAAACAGTTCCCATTGGTTTCCTTTGTCTTCTATTGTATGGACAAAAAATACTATGGAACTGGATTTGAAAAAAAGAAAAATAAAGAAG
Source organism: Spinibarbus caldwelli (assembly GCA_039654775.1). Lineage (NCBI taxonomy): Eukaryota > Metazoa > Chordata > Actinopteri > Cypriniformes > Cyprinidae > Spinibarbus > Spinibarbus caldwelli. Next base: position 8,083,294 of record CM077221.1, read on the forward strand.
ATGATACAGGTTTGGAACAACGTAAGGGTGAGTAAAATGTTCATTTTTGGGTGAACTGTTACCTTATGGTCCATATTCTGTTTAAGCCTATATTTACAGCAGTTGCTGTATTTGTGTATAATATTTGCTTATTGAAATAGTAGCATAATCAGGCATGTTTACATGATGAATACAACATCAAAATATGACCAATAACAATTGGAATTTTCTTACAATCACGTGATGACTGTATTCAAATACAGAAAAAAAAACATTGACGAGGTGCGATTTGAAACAGGCATGATGTGTTTATTGGTGGGCTCTCATGGGGTGGTCATCTGAGACTAATGAATGATAGCTGTTATTCTGCCATGGAGAAATAATCACTTAAATATGGACATTAAGAGGAACTGAGAGGGGCCACAAACCCTGAGGGAGAAAGTTGCTCTAGAGTTTCCTAATGACATAAGGGCGACGGTGAGATTATTTCTGCCCAAATTTTTGCAGTTCATTGTCATATGGTCTGTTTTTGGACAGTAACTGCTCAACTTTTTCTCTCTCTCAACTTTCATTTCTATAACTAAGGTCTTTTTTTTTTTTTGACCTATCCCCTTCTCGGCCCCTCTCTTTCCTCTCTCTACCTATTGGAAGTCATTAGTGGTCTGACCCACTTATCTCTGGCTGGCATGGCTAATTGGACCTTAATCACTTCCTAATTGCCGCTTTGTTTCTGTGCCTCTCATTAAATTCCAAACTGAATGAGATGGGAACAGTGTTTTTCCCCCATGTCAGATCGTTTAATAAAAAATAAACGCTGAACCTGAAAAATAATAAAACCTTTGAGTGTCATCAGTTGATTTTTAGTCAAAACCTTTACATTCAGTCTTAACAAGTGCTTAGCAGAAGTTTGTAGCTGATATTATGTCAAATAATATTAAATAATATTTCCATCTGTTTAAAATGATTTATATCTAAATAAACGGTGCATAAAGTATCTGGAAGAAACATCCGGCATTCCGACTAGGCACTCATTGGAATAAACCTATAGTTTTAGATCTCATTTGTAATGTGCAGCATTAGCATATGCTCAGATGCTTTAGAGTTTTGTTTATAGTTTTTGGGCACTTCAGGTCTTTTTTTTTCTGGGTCTGGACCACCGGCCGGCTGACAGAGTGAATGTGTTGAGTGTGATCTAGAGGCTCAGAGGGAGGGGGCTGGACAGAGGGACAGCGGGGTTTCTGTGCGAGAACTCGCCAGTGTTTGCAGTTAGTGTTTTATTTGCAGTGTAGCTCCTCGACTACTGAGACGCTACAGGCTGAACTGACGGTGAAACCAGCTCACTTTAACAAATGGACCTGCCAGGTGAATGAGAGACAGATAACATACTGAATTTGCTTTTTGTAAACAGCTTTTTTACTACAGTGGAGAGGAACATTTTCAGTCTTTTTTTCCCTGATTATAATTTACACTTTTGGACTATTTCATGTGAACAACACATGTCATTCTGCAAGGTTTGGCTAATTTAACCCTTTATTTTAAAGGACTTGTTTATAGCTCTGTGCTAAAATGCATATCCATTTATTTCATCAATTAACACTGGCTAATTGTAGATTTTCATGCATTATTTTAACATTTCTCTTTTTGTATGATTTGTATTTCATGTCAGTTATTTAAAGGAAGTTTTGATTATGTATGTCACACAGAGCACAATAGCTAAATTTGGCCTCCAGTGTTTGAATGGGCATTAAAGTCTTACTCGCTGTGTTAGTGTAAACAGTTTAGAATGGATCTCAGTCGGCTATCTGCCACTCACTTTTAATATAACATTAGCTCAGGAGTAACTAGCCTTTTATGGTCATGGAGAACAGTTTCAATATTCATTTCTGGTTAACCATTCAAACATTTTCTCCTGTTTTTCTTAGCCTTTGATCCAATCTGCTTTAATTTCCCTGATTCCCAGGTTCTTTTTCCACAACATCTGTTGGTTTTCAGATCCGATCTTTAGGACTGACTGTTCATCAGTGTTGTTGTTGTATCTGTTGCTATAGTAATGATGTATGTGTCAGCGCAGTGCCAAGAGACTTTCTCATATATGAAGTTATGTGTTCCATAATTATGAAAAACCACATGAAATCTGATCAGACTGTTTGACTCGTTTGCAATAATGAGATTTTAATTGGATTTCAAACACATACCAATGCGGCATGTCTGCAAAAATGCATAGATGTAAATGCAACTTAATTACATTTAAGTAGTAAGATTACTAAAACTGAAATGAAAATAAACAGAACTTAAATAGAATGTTAAAAAGAACACTAAAAATGACAAAAGCACATAAAAAACTAAAACACAAACTATAAAATGAATACTAAACATGAAATCTGAACCATTTCTTGACCTGTCCATTTTTATAGAACAATAAAAATAGGGGGGGGTATTTTGTGTTCACTCGCTGTGTGGTTTTCATATATTTCATATAATGTTTTTTTTTTTTTTTTGCTGCCCATCTTGACCAGGAATCTTATTGTATTTCAATGGGAACTGTTAACTGGTAACTGTCAAAATGTTAATTCAAAATATGAACAAATCCTATAATAGTGTATAAACTAAAATAACATTGGACCATTCAAACTGAAACACAGTTCTGATTTTAAGGTGATTCAAAATCTGATTTTAATTCAAATTAAGATTTCATGGTACAGATATGAATGTGTGTATGAACTGCTATTCACTCCTTCTCTCACATATGCGGTCCAGCTTTCTCCATGACTGTTTTATCCTGTCTCTCTGATTTTCCTGTTTCACCGTAACCTCTCATGTCGTTTCCTTTCCAGAATCATCAGAGAGTGTCTCCTCACAAGGCGTGACTGAGCACACTCTGTCATCCCTGGCGTCCGCCTGCACCTCTGTTAGCACCAGCACTGTGGCATCTTCATCTTCATCGTCAGCCATCCCCCAGCCCAACTCGAGTAGCAAACCCTGGAGAAGCAAATGTCAGAGCACCAAGCACACTGCTACCTCCACCGCTACCTCCACGGTGCTTTCCATCAAACCAGATCTCCAAGCCAAGCAGCCCGTGCCTGCAGAGCCGCCACCGAAAGCTGTGCCTCAGAAGTCCATGCTGGAGAAACTCAAACTTTTCAACAGCAAAGGAAGCTCCAAGTCATCCACGCAAGCAGAGGGCGTCATTACACCGACAGGAGGAAAAGATGCCGGTTTGGTTTTAGAAAGAGTCAAGGCTGGTTCCAATACAGAACCCATTGAGGAAATGGATGGTAACGTCAGACCCACGAATGGATCGAGTGCCGTTACTATGACAACCAGCAGCCCAAAGATTGCACTAAAGGGCATCGCGCAACGGACGTTTAGCCGGGCGCTCACGGCGAAAAAAGCCTCAACTAAATCCGTAGAGAAAGAAAAGGAAAAAGAAAGAGCTAAGGAGAAGGACAAAAATGGGAAAGAGGGGTCAAAGTGTGTCCCTTCCTCGGAAAAGGTAGAGATTAAAGAGGAAGTTAAGGAGGAAGTTGTTCCCTCAAGCAGAGTCGCTCCCTCCGAGGCAGAGCCCAGGAAAGCCTCCAAGATCGCCAGCTTCATTCCCAAAGGTGGCAAGGTGGGCGGTACCAAGAAAGATAGCCCCGCCCCTGTGCAAAGCGGAATTCCGAAACCAGGAAGTAAAAACACGGGAAATGGAGCAGTAAAAAGTTCAGCTTTGCCCCTTGGGGGTAAAGACAATGAGAGGCCCCGCAGTATGCGTCTGGGAGGGGGTCTGGGGCTTCATAGGGACAGCCGGCATTCCTCGTCCTCTTCCAGCCTGGCCTCCACCGAGGGGAAGGGACACCACAGCGCCGCCCCGGTGGCCAACGGAACACAATCTACAGCCAGCAACACAGTCAGTGTGCAGCTGCCTCAGCCACAGCAGCAGTACAGCCACCCCAACACAGCCACCGTAGCACCCTTTATGTACAGGTGAGAATTGTACTGGGATTTTCAGCTGAAAAAAACATAGATTTAGATCAAAGGAGAAACTCGAGCCAGGTCTAGAGATCATAGGGAGGTCTTTTGACTTGGACCAGTAAGTAGCCAAAAAGTAACCTTTTTTTGTTGTTGTTGTTAACTGAAACTGGACTCGTTTTTTTTTAAATAGAAACAAAGTTGAAATAATACTAAATATAAATATTAGTTGGAAAAACTTTAAAAAAATTAGATGTTGCTTTGGCAACAAACAGAAATAAAATAAGCTGAAGTGCTAAGCTACTAAAATAAAACTGAAATAAAACAAATTAAATCTATATATATATATATATATATAGAAATAAAATAAAAATAAACACTAATTCAAAATATTAATAAAAACAATAATAGTATATCAGTAAACTGAAACACATTTCTGATTTTTCAAAGTCTGATTTTTAATTCAAATTCTGTGATACAGGTGTGAATGTGGTTTGAAATAGGTTTGTTAAAATCAGATTTCATCTGTATTTTGTTGTTAACTAAAATTGATACTCCAAAAAAGCCATAAGCTCACCTTGGCAACTAGAAGTACTAAAATTACTAGAGTTAAAACTGAAATAAAAAAAGCGATTAAAGTGACAAATTGCTAAAACTAAAATTAAAATAAATACTGAAGATATAAAATAAAAAGCTAATTAAAAATATTAATAAATACTTCTAGTCACCACCAAAAAAAAAAAAAAAAAAAACAGATTTAAAGCAGTTTGCTTAAAATCTCTCACAACACCTTAGTAGCTGGATAGCCACTTCCTGACAACCACCCAAAACACAATCACATATTGTACCATCATGCTAAAAACCATGCAAAACATCTTACTAACAACATAACACAAGATGATATAGTGAAATCTAGTGAAATCTTGTATGCATGTTATGCATGTAGTACATATTAGATGGACAGATAAATAAAATGGATTCATGCCAAAACAGAAGCAGAATGTTACTCATTTGTATTTAGTTTATGAGAATGGCACTGTAAAGCTCATTGTGAAGGGCTCTAGTAAGTGTGCATGTGTGCTCACATGTGTATGACTACCCGTCAGGCTCAGCTGTGAAGCGTTTGACTGGTATTTCCTCTGAAACAGACCTGTTGCCCTGTGTTTGTTTTCCATAAAAGATTCCTTTAGTCAGGCCATGACTGACTAGAATGTCACAGTCACAGAAAATGTGAATGCATCTATATGAATGACATCTTTTTTTATTTGTAACCCGTGTTTTTAGGTCTCAAAATGAGGCAGATGGAAACATTGGCACAAACCCAAGCTCTGGATGTCGTAGCAGTGACTCCAGCAGCTTCAGTAAGATCAACCAGTCTTCTACTGAGGACCTGTCAGGTAACCTGTTTATATTTAACCATTTTATATCTGACAAAGTGTAAAATATTGATCTGATAGCCGAAGACCTTTTCCTGCTGGTAATAATAACAATCAATGCATCATTTGAACAAATGGTAATATGTTGCTCAAGAAACATTTATTATTGCAATCGATGTTGAAAACAGTTGTTAGGATTGTTTGATGAATAGAAAGTTCAAAAGAAGAGCATTTATATGAAATATAATTCTTTTGTAACATTTTAAACACCTTTACTGTCACTTACGATTAGTTTAATGTATACCTGCTGTATAAAAGTATTAATAACTTCTTTAAAAACAAAATCTTACCCTAAACTGTTGAAGAGTGTTTAAATACTGATATATGATATAAAAAGTGAAAATTAATGCCCTATTTTTAGGTGAAGATCCAGAGACTAGACGTCTGAGGACTGTCAAAAATATTGCTGATCTGCGGCAGAATTTAGAAGAGACCATGTCAAGTTTGCGGGGGACGCAAATCACACACAGGTAGATGAATCTATTTCTTACTTTTCACATCCTGATGCAGTAGGAGAACTTTAAGAAAGCAAACGGATAAGATGGAAAAGAAGATGATTCTTTGGTGAACAATGAAGCCAGCTTTAATAGTAAGGGAAAAAGCATATTATTCCCCTAACCCTCCATCCCAGTCAACCTGCCAAAGACACAGGCTACCATAAAAGGACACTTTTTTCTCACACTGTTTTATCTTTTGAGACAGTAACAAGTAGCCATTCCTTCCTCAGCTTGACTCTTTTTACTGCAAATGACTAATTGAATAGAGTCTGTCCACTGGCTCCACCATGTTCTTTCCATCTCTATTCATAAAACCCTCTTTGTTCCTCTTTTTTGATTATTCATCTAATTGACCCAGACTGCATTGCTATGATGGCATCATGCAGTAATTGTGAACTGCTTAAAAAGTCCGTTTTAGGGCAAAATAAGAACAGTGAGAGATTTTTGTTTCCTGAGGTGTCAGGATATTGGTTACAATTCCTCAGTATTATATATAAAATCTTTCCTCATGTTATAAGTTAAGCAAATATTGTAATTGAATGCTGTTTGGTGACTGTTGTTTCTAGGCATAAAGTTCTACAACAGCCCACAACTGTTGGTATAAGCCACTACTGTAATAAAAATAACTATGGTATTTTTGCAGAAACTACAGATATGAATCATGGTATAACTTAGTACATTTTAGTTTTATAACATCATATGAATTTGATTCTTATTGAATTTTAAATGTTCTTTCTCTTTCAGTACACTGGAGACCACTTTTGATGGTGGCGTAACTACTGAAATGAGCAGTCGCAGCATTCTCAGCATGGCATCTCGACCAGCGCCGCTGTCCTGGGCCAGTCGCATGGGCCAGTCCAGCCCCCGTCTGCAAGCAGGAGATGCTCCCTCGGTCGGTAACGGGTATCAGTCCCGCAGCGGAAGCGTGGCGTCCGGCCAGGGCCGGTATCTGTATCAGGCTCCTCTACGGAAGCAGCTGGCAGCCCGCGGCAGCACCCTCTGTGGTCTGGAGCTGGGAGACAGGGTGGAGGATCTGGAGCTGGCAGGTGTGGGGCTGGAAATGAGCGGCTACATGAGTGATGGAGACGTGCTGGCTAAGAACACACGCTCTGATGAGCTGACCAGTGGGTAAGTGTGGAAGATGATTGTCACTGGTAAAGACAGATGACTAATGGGGTTTTTCCAATGACTGATAATTATGAGCATTCTCAGAGTGTAGTTTAGTGGAGATGAAAGGAAAATTTAAAGGCAATTTCAAGGTGCACAGCGTAATTTACCGAAGTGGTAATTCTTTGTTGGTCTTAGAAAAGCATAATTGTTAACCAAATCATTTTGAAAACTGTCAAATGCCTAAAGGGAGCAGATTTGGTGTAAATATATCTTAATATATTAAAGATCAGTTCAGTTTACTGTAATGAGCGTTGTCATGTTCATAAATTTGTACATTACCATATGGCATAAAACTTATCAAATGGATCATGCTTTCTGTGAAGACTCCTGAACTTTTCTAAGTGGATATTTGTAGTGGTTTTATTGCAGCCACTAGAGGGTGATATGGTTCTCTAAATATGAATTCACATGTCCTTTTCTAAGGTCTTTCATATTGATATTATAAATCAGTGCATGACTACCAGAGTCAAAAATGAAGTTTTCCCATTTAGGGGCAATATTTGCCTTCTGGAATGAATTGTTTTTTTTGTTTGTTTTTTTTTTGCCTACGTAAGGACAGTTTTTGTTTACAGAGTTAACCAAATTTTATGTATTGAGGCAAATTTTATGTATTGAGGCATTTTAGTAAATGCACAAATTCAGAAAAGGATATACCATTCAAAAGTTTGGGGTTGTAAGATAGTTTTAGGTTTTTTAAGTCTTTTATGCTCACCAAGGCTGTATTTATTTAATTTAAAAATACAGTGAAAACAATATTATGAAATATTCTTAGAATTTAGTAATGGTTTCTGTTTTAATATATTTTAAAATGTAATTTATTCTTGTGATGGTAAAGCTGGATTTTCAGCATCATTACTTCAGTCTTCAGTGTCACGTGATCCTTCAGAAATCATATGCTGATTTGATGCTTAATCAACATTTATTATTATTATCAATGTTGTGCAGTTTAAAAAAAAACAGCATTTATTTGAAATATAATTTTTGTAACATTATGAGTGTCTTAACTTTTAATTAATTCGATGCCTCCTTCCTAAATAAAATTATTAGTTTAGCGCACACACCAAAGAAAATTAAAAATGTACTCACCCCAAACTTTGAACAGTATTGCATTTCACTTATATATCATCATATAACAGTAGATGTTCACCTTTTTAGTGCTCTTAAAGGGATAGTCGACCCAAAAAATGAAAATGATTTACTCACTCTCAAGTTCCAAACCTGTATGAGTTTTTTACTTCTGTTGAACACAAAAGAAGATGTTTTGAAGAATATGGGTAACCAAACAGTTCCTGGTAGCCATTGACTTCCATAGTATTTTTTCCATACTATAGAATTCAGTGGGGTCCATCAACTGTTTGGTTACCCATATTCTTCAAAATGTTGTCTTTTATGTTCAACAGAAGAAAGAAACTCATACAGGTTTGGAACAACATGTGGGTGACTAAATGATGACACAATTTTAATTTCTGATTGAACTGTCCCTTTAAAATCTGAAACAGATTTATACATTTTCTATCTGCTGCTTTTACTTCAAAGCTCAGCATAGATACTATAGAAGGATTTGGGATTTTGCATTTTTTTTTTTTTTTTATGCTGGCATTAGTGTGAATCAGCATTGTCCTGATTCACTGAGTCAATTCTCATGGGTAGATTTGAATCCAGTTGTATTTCAGATACATGTATGACGTCTAATGACACAGGTGAACACATTAAATGCAATGAATACTGTCACCTTGCGGCCCTGGCCCTTTGGGCAGTAATAAAAGCGTTTTTAGTGCATGTGCTCTCCTCCATACTGAATGTACAGGTTGAAGGGGCAATGTAACACAGATTTACCGCCACCTTCATGCTGAAACAAGCTCTCTGCATACCTTGGCTGTGATAATGTGCAATTTAAACCTCTTGTGTTATTATTTCCCCACAATCACAGTCTTCCTGTGTGGTTTGAACACTACAAACCGTTCTAGTGCTTCTAGCATTACCAGATGCAGAGAACAGGCCAGGTGACAGGCTGCAATTACACCTGGCCGCAAGCCTGACATCTGGATGCAAAATATCACTTAGATATCAATTAATAAACATCCAACAAAATCCAGGCATCAGAATCCTGTCAAATTCACTGTCAAATTCACTGTTGCTATTGTAATTCTGACATTTTGAATGTGAAGTCCTTAACACTGACACTTATCTGAAAAAAAGGAAACTCCTGTGTGCTTTGATAAACGTCTCTTAAACTAGAGGATCACCTATAAAATAGATGATGTCATGAGCATTGAGGGAAGTGAGATTGCTATTGGAGGGTTATATAGATCTTGAAGTGCACTAACATGTTTGAACCAGATCCCTCATGGAAAGAGGCTTTCATGATGCTGGTGTTGGATTTGATTTCCCAGGTCTCAAAGTGGTTGTTTTCACAGTCCAATCAGGACTGACGGGTTAAAAGGCTTCACCCCAGGGTGCTATATATATGAATACATACAGGTTGAGCTAATATGATCTCCTTCCTCTGTTCATGACAGCACTTTGATAATGGAGAGACAGGTTTGTCACATTACATCATATGTATCACGCTGAAATGAATATGCTCTTTAGTTAAAAGATGCTTTTATGACTGACATTGTGGTTACAGCATCTGTGAGGCTACTGAGATTTCTGTAAAGCAAATAATCATCTGAAATAAGATGGAAATCTTGTGTATAGTATAGTCTTGCATAGGCTGAAAGCATTTAGACCTTTTAGTTTGTTTGGTGTTTGTGCAGTTGTGTTGGTGTTTGTTCACAAATAAAATGGGTTTGCTTTAGATTATACAATAGCTGTCAGATTATGAATGCTTTATATCATTAGGTCATGTTTACACAGAAACACATACACAATCAGTAGTTTTAAATTGTAAATTCATGGTCTCAAAATGCATGATAACCAATTAGAAGATTGTCTCAACTGATTTTCTCATATTCAGGTTTTTGGGACTTATTAAAATAATTTTTAAACTACTATAGGATATATTTTATATAGGCTGGTATTTGAATTTCATCTGTTTTAATATTTAAAGATTTTTATTGATTGAAAACAATTTTTTTTCTTTGATATTTCACCCACATTTCACAAGAAAAAAAGAAGATGAATTATCTTTAGTATAGATCAAATTAAGCCTGATTTGGGACCTTTCTTGACTATATAATATAATATATAATTTATTGATTTATTGTACCTATCCTGGAGCAGCAAGAATTTTTCATATAATTTTCATATATTTGTCTCTTTATAATCAAATTTAAGTATATATAGAAATGAATATAAAAATAAATGTATAATATAAAAAAATATGTAAATAAATGACTTCAAAAATAAAAATAATCAGCCCTTTTACTTTTCAAATGTCAGACTCAAACATTGAATTTGTGTCATCAATTTAGTTTCCTCTTAACTTTCTTTCCCGTTCCCTCTCTTTTCTCATCCCCCTCTTTTTTGTCCTCATGTGCTGCCCTTCTCCCAAAACCCCTCCAGACTCTCTTGGCTGGTCTGTTCATGGGGTGGGGGTTGTGTTTATGTGAGAGTATGTGTGTGTGTGTGTGTGTTTTGGGGAAGGGGGTGGTTGGTTTAGCCTCCTCCCTCTTCACAAAACAGTCCAGCGCACCGGCACAAACTTCAGCCACTCACACATAGAAGAGTAGAGATGCAGAGTATACTCCAGCACTAGAGAAACACATGCAAAACATATTCATAATCTCACACGCTCACATGCTAATGCAAACAAACACATCAGAAAGCGTGCATCTCCCTGTGGCTAATTAAACATCTGGTGGATTTTTAACACTGAAAGGTATGTCAGTCATTGTTGTCAACTTATATTATTGTTATAACGTGACCATTAATGCTTTTATAGATATAGAAGATATTATGTTTATGTTAAGAAGTTTAGGTAAGTGCAAATGTTATGAAGTGCAAATGTGTCTGAAATAAAATCTGGGACATATCTCACCACAAAATAAAATTCTAAAAAAAATATTTAAAAAAAAAAAAGTAGAAAAATGTAAATAAAATATTTTTGCACTTGTTAGATATTGTATGGCATTCATGCATTTATTATATTATATTATATTATATTATATTATATTATATTATATTATATTATATTATATTATATTATATTATATTATATTATATTATATTATGTTATATTATATTATATTATATTATATATTTAATGGAATTCATGCATTATATTATACTAATGTCCTAGCAACTCTACACTTTTTGCTTTCATGACAATTTAAAAGTTTATGGTGAAATATGACCTGGACATTTTGATGAGATTCACCTATATAATACAATATACTCTGAGAAATATGGAGAGTTGGAGGTATGTGGAGGTGGTCTGAGCAGAGATGTTGCACCGTTAGCTGTCTGGAGGTTTTTGGCAACCTATAAACCCACAGTATTCCAGCAGCTCGTTCTCAATATGACGTGACAGTATTTTACACAAAGAGGCACTGTACAAACTCACAACCACACACTAACAGATGCACAACTGTCTTACCTTGAGAGAGTCTGTTGAGCGTGAAGACTGGGGATTTTATTCCAGTGTCCAGTGGGAACTGTAGCAGAGTGAGTGACTACGAACAGCGAGGAATCTATTGACAGGGCAAATATTTGGAAGAGTATCCGATTTTGTTTTAGTTATGTGAGGGTTTGTTTTTCTCCAAGTAGCCCTTTCACCCACCTAAACCTTATAGATGTGTGTGAATGAATGAATGAATGAATGAATGGATAAAGAAATTAGTGAAGTTGCTTGAGTGAAAACTGCATGCACACATCTGGTATTATTGGACAGCAGCAGTTAGGCTAGCTGATGGTCGTTACACACTGTTGTGTGCTTTTTATTATCTGTTCAAGAATATTATGTGTATATGTGTATGGGCAATCATTTGTTCATGTATGTGTGATTATCATTCTTGATTAATGTGAAGACTTGTCTGAAGACATGATGGATCTTTTTCCTTTTTTCGGAGCGAGTGAATCATTGACCCCACTAACCTCATGCTACACACACACACACACACACACACACACACACACACACACTTCCTGTTGCCTGTTTTAAACCAGCGGAGGGTTGTATGTCATGAGGGCTCTATTAGTTAAAAGACTGTTTAGCTTAGTTTTTGACTGAGATGTTCATTACTAGTTCTGCATCTGATTTTTTTTTTTTTCCACTTGAACGTCCCATTTGCCCTAAAAATTTTGAAATTAAAAAAAATTATCTGCATTTCGTTTAGACTGATTATAATGAATATATTTCTCTGCATTGTTATGTTTATTTATTGGTAAAATATGCTGACCAGCATTAGTAGCAAAGATTTAATAATATAATTAGTGTTGTCAAACGATTAATCGCGATCAATCACATCCAAAATAGAATATATTTATTTTTTTATTTTTTATTTTTTTACGTAATATACACTATATTGCCAAAAGTATTGGGTCACCCCCTTCTAATGAACAGGTTTGACTACTTTAGTAATTTCCATGAGTACAAATCTTAATGTTTAAGCATATAATGATATTCTAGGGAATTGTGTGCTTCTAATTTTAAAGCAACAGTTTGGAGAGGACCCTTTTCTATTCTAACATGACAATGCCTCAGTGTATAAGGCAAGGTTCAAAAAGAAATGATTGATTCAGTCAGTGTGGAAGAACTTGACTGGTCTGCATTTAAAGTCACACCAGAAGTGTTCAGCTTGGATTAGGACTTGGCTTTCTGCAGACCAGTCAAGTTAAATATATATAATATATATGTTAAATATATTTATATATAATGTAAATTATATGAATATAGATTTATACATGTAAATATTTTCAAAATATATACAGTATGTGTGTATTTATATATACATAATAAATACACACAGTACACATACATATATTATGTAAACAAAAACTTTTATTTTGGATGTGATTAATTGCAATTAATCATTTGACAGCACTAAATATAATATAATATAATATAATATAATATAATATAATATAATATAACAATAGATTTAAATTATCTAGATAATGTAGAGTTCTCTGACATAATATCTCTTTTTAAGAATTTAAAAAAAATTGTCATTACAAAATCAGGACATATTATATTATATCTATTGTTATATTACATTATATTTTGTTATTTAGTGGTTTATTTTGGATTAATGACTGTAGTATTATTTATCAGTTTATTTATTTATTTATTTCTAATTGCAAAATATATGAGGCCTAACTACACTGTGGTTTTCATTAGTCAGTGGTTATGTATCTGTGAACAGTTTCACTGCTTTTGATTTTTTTTAATTGAATGAGTAATGTTGGATCTCCATTGTGTGTTTTCTCAGGTACATGACGGATGGGGGATTGAGTCTGTATACGCGACGATTGAACCGGTTGCCGGATGGAATGGCAATGGTACGGGAAAGTCTGCAGCGTAATGCCTCCACCGGCCAGGGAGACGCCGACAGGTACCTAAAACCTCTTTCTCATCACCCTGATCATCATCAAATCTTGTATTCTCCACACACACAAAATGTGGGGTCACTCCTGGATTCAAATGGCAGTATCATTCTTTAAACTTTATTATTAAAAAGGTATAATAATATCAGCTTCTGTAGCTGCTTATATTTAACTGTTTTGTCTAAATACAGCAGCATTGCTTTTATAGGCTGCTGTAGGTCTATATTAAAGTGCCCCTATTATGGATTTTTGAAAATGACCTTTAATGCAGTGTGTAACACAGCTCTAAGTGAATGAAAACATCCTACAAAGTTTTAAATCTGAAAGTGCACCGTGTATAAAGTTATTGTCTCTCAAAAGAAAGAGTCGACTCTGAATCATTGAGACGAGTCGTTTTTAAAACGAATCCCAAGCTGTTTCATGTTGACATCAACATGAAATATTACCATATTGCCCGCCCACTTGTTCCGCGCAGACCTGGGAAAACTAGATTTTTGCGTTGGTCTGAATGAAAATGCAAATTCATTCTTTGCCACTAGGTGCCTCTTTTGGAGCTTTAAAAGCTTACAAACACTGCTTTAAATGAAATCGACCAATCACCGCAGATTAGCGTCACGCAGAGGAGGGGTTTGAAAGAATGAATCGTTGAACGAATCGTTTGGGAGTCATTGAGCAAATAAGGTAAAAATAAATGCATATTTTAAGAAAATGAAAGTGTTTTTTTTTTTTTTACTTGCGTGCATGTCAAACTGTTTTTGGGGACTCCCAAAACCAAAATATGAACCTTTCATAACCCATAATAGGGGCACTTTAAGTTCAGTGGGGGAAATCCTGTATGTAGGTGGCTCTGGTTGATGATGGCACGCTCCATTACAGAAAAGAAAAGAAAAATAGGTCTTCTATTGAGCTGAGCTTGCACACTCCACTAGCTTTCAAAAGAAAGAAAACAACTCAAGTTATGGCTTGTCACCACAACACTCTCTTTTGCAGATCTAGGTTGTAGGTTGTGGGTGTAACCGTGGCTACGACTGCCCCTCTTAAACGATCATATTTAATTAGCATGTGTATTTTTATGTGTTTTTGAGTTATTTAGCTGGCAGAGGGACAGATGTGTGCGTGAGCCAGATGAGATGCCACTCATTCAGATATTACATCACCACATTCAGTCCTTCAGCTAGAGGGGCAAGTAAGATTTAGATTGTGGAAAATATTGGACGATTGTGTTTTTAAAGTCTAGATTAAATTATATCAACTGTCTAATGCTGTCTGTGTGTGTTTTATAAACTAGATTTTTCATTCTGCTATGGAATATTGCTCATCCAATGGCAATTCAGTTGGTAGTTGCCATCGACAATTTCCCAAACAATATCACATATTTACATTATTTATACATATATTTACATGCCAACAAGTTTTGAACAGCCTTTTTTGTCTGAAAATTAATTTAAAAATGACTAAAAAAATCTAAATCAGTATTAAACTTTATTAAAGTCTCCCTTTTTAAATATTATTATTTTTTATTTTTTTCTATTAAATGTTGTTTGTAATACTAAAATCTAAATTAATCTAAATCTAAAAATATACTTCATATATACATGTAATCTCTATTGAGTAGTTTTTTATCAATTACATATTATTTAATTGCTAGTTAAATTGGTTAAAATTATTGAATAAAATATTATTGTTTATTTTTAATCATTTTAAATATATAACATTTAATATTTCTACTTTTTTTACTTGTTTTTTGCAGTACTTTTTTATTTTACTTGTTGTAGTCAGGGTGTGTAATTTAGTAATCCTTAATTTTGCATATGACATTTGACGTGACGTATTGTATTCTTATAGACAAAACACAAATGTGAAAACAATCCAGCTCATCTGATTTGAATTCACCAGAACAAAAGAGCTTGTCTCTGCGCTGGACCATTTGCATGGATCTGTTAAAAACAGATGCTTTTGAATATGATCAAGACTGTCTTGAGACAATCACCTATTATCTTTCATATAATTGCATTTGACCATTTTACACTATATTACTGTTACCAGTTTTTATAATTTAATATTTGGGGGTATACTGGGAAGGGTTAGAAATTTACCCCCTATGCATACAAATATGTGCACCCTTCACCCTCACAGAGGGTGTTTGTCTTGTTAGGACTTGACCACAGGACAAGCACATGGGGGAATTCTTCACTATCTTTATAGTCCCATCCCCTCAGTTTTACTCTGTCCCCCTCGGACTCCACATATCAGAGAACATGAACAGCGCAGTGATGAAATGATATAATATGGGTGTTTCATGCACCATAAAAAGCCTCCCTCTATTTTGGACGGTTCCCCTCCCTCCTTTTCTGAGAACAAGTCCCCTCCACTGCGCTGAGGATGCTGTGGTTAACCTCCAGCCTCTAAACAGCTACCACTGTCTCTGCTGCCCTGAAACTCATCCATTACTCTTTCTCTCTCTTTGTTTCTCTCTTTTGGCCAGACTTATCTGTTATCTTCCCCTTTTTGTTCTGCAACCCGATCATCCTTCCTTCTTTCCAACACCCTTTTACTACACACCACATTAGTGCATTTGCTTTCTTTGCTCAGTGCAAAGCAGAGAGTTTAATCATGAGAGCTTCTTTATGAATGCAATGTCAGAAGTTCTTGTTTTTCCCAGTCTATAATATGAAAGACAGCTTTGATATGGCACAAATGATTTGGATGTTAAAGCAATCAGGGCACTTTTTTTTACATTTGATTTGACTTGATTGAGAGTACTTAAATGGGGCATTTGTTTTACACATTCGTAGCATTTTATGTATTTTTTTTTTTCCATTTGTAATGCTTATCAAGATTTACTCACCCTAATGTTGTTCCAAGTATTACATAAAAGTGTTTATTTATTTATTGTCCAAGGAAAGTCAGTGGGATCCAGTATTGTTTTGGCTTTCATTGTATACACAAACATAGTTGATTCATTCTTCAAAATACCATCTTTTGATACTGAAAGTCATACAAGAGAGAGTAAATGATGACAGAATTTTCATTTTAATCTTTTATTGTGAACTAAAACTATTAAAAATCATTTTTGGTCATTGAAATAAAGCTGAAATAAAATATAAATATTAGATTAAAAAAAGTAGAAAAATGAAAATTGGAAATGTTGACTTGGCAACAAACTGAAATAAAAGAAGTTCTAAAACTGAAATAAAAAATAATTAAAGCTATATAGAATTACTTAAAAAACTAATAAAAATGACAAAAATTACTAAAACTTAAATTAAACTGAAAACTTAAAATGCAAAAATAAAAGCTAATTCTAAATATTATTAAATACTATAATAGTATATAAATAATACTGGCGTATTTATGTTGGTATACCCCAGGGTGAGTCAAAATCTGTTTTCCAGTATATGGCTTCATATGGAATTGATAAATAATGCCATCAGTTAATCAGATGAGTCATTCCTCTCTTTTGTTTGTTGGATTCCTGAAAGAGACCACATGAAACTCTTTACGATGATATTATTTACAGCTTATATAACCATGAATCATTTTATAGTGTCCTAATGAGGGGAAAGTCCCTGGGGTGTCCTGCTTTAAATAACACTCTTTCTGACAGAAGTGTAGATAAAAAGGAGAGCGATAGCATGAGAGAGGCCCTGGGAACGACACAGCCGTGTTTCTCCACCACGTGTTTGAGTGTTAGAGGTTTAAGGTCAGAGCACTTCCAATGACAGCAGTGACCAGCCAAAGACCCTCAGCCAGGTCTGAACTGTAGTGCACACTTCTCAGACTATGAGAAGACTGAAGCGTAGGACAGAGAGAGTTGGTATAAAGAGACAAAGGTTGCTTGCATTTGCCTGGGCAGGGGCAGTGGATCACTGATAGGGAACTGTGTGAGTGAGTGTGATCGTCTTGTGTGATGTTGTAGGATCCTTCTTTCCTTTGTTTGCGCAGACCCTCTTCCCTCCAACCGTCAGTCTGATCTGTCTACAGCACACCTGTGCAGCCGTAAGACACCTGGGTATAAGGGCCTCCCATCTCTCTCATCTGTATATGTCGGTGTCCTGGACTGTTTTCTACTATAAAGACTCAGTAATTGTGGGCCTCTGATATATTGGTGATATGCTGAAAAAAGAGTCTTAAAACGGCTACACCAGTCAGCAGTTTAGACACATATAATTACAGTTTTTCCCATTTTAGAATAATATAAAAATGGAAGTATGAACTTTTTTTGAAGTCTTGAACTTTTTTATTATTATTATTAAAATTTTTGTTATGTGAGTATTTTTCTAGATACATTTTGTAGGTTTCTAGCATCATAAGGAATGTAGCAAATTAGCTCAAAGTGAGATGAACATAATTAATCATAACGGGTTGTTATCAGTTATATTCATCTTCAGGAATTAATTGTAGGATTAATAGTACAATAAAATGATTTGTTCGTCCGCAGTACGGACAGTTTTAATCGTCTATTGACTCTAAGGAAAATTATTTCTCTGGCCACAAAAAAATTATTTCCTTACTGATACATTGCTCACAGAGCATGTAACAAAACCGGAACGTTAAAGCGACCTCGTTCTGTGAGCAGCAGACACAGACAACCAAGCATGAATACATATGGATGTTTATTAAACTACACTACAGGGGAACATGCAACATCTAACTAGACACAAACTTACACACATTAAACATAGATGCCAATGCAAGGAAGGCATAGAGAGAGAGAGCATGGGAGAGAGAGGGAGCGCTCGCACGCAAGAGAGTAGAGTGTAATGGCAGTATTTACACATCAGCTAACCACAACCTGTTAAGGACCATCAGAGAATCACATCACCTTAATTAAAAGGGGTCGAAGCCTAGAAGCGCATCTAAATAGTTAACAAGCGGTTACTTGCATTGGTTTTGTTGGTGCTGAGTAAAGTATCCTGGTGCGTGTATAATGCGTAGATTCCTGACGAATTCTTTTAGGAGTGAAAGCTTCATTATTCCAGCCATGGGTTGATTGGTCCAAAGTGAATAGACAAAGTTACTGAACTTAAAACTGGCAGAAGATCGGACTCCCCCCGGAAAGGGGAGTCGCGAGATTTCCAAGGTGATATGTGTGTCTCCCGGGAACTAAAAGTAAAAAAGAGAAGGACCCTTTTGGGTGTGGGAGAAGTTTTATCTGGTTTTCCTGTAACACCCATTTTGGTTAGTTTGACCAATAACAAGGCGCATAGTTTCAGCGGGAAAGTGTTGCTTTGTCCCACTTGACACCTCATTTGCATGTTTTATGACTGGTCTGAAGAATCGGTGTAGTTTTGCCCACAGTACAGTAAAAATAGTATGATGCATTTCACGATCACATGGTGTACATCATTGTTTGAGGAATAAATAGCAGATCATTTTGATACCAAGAAAGAAACATCTAGAAGATATTAAACCAGAGATACAATCATACACCTGAATACGAGCTGTTTAGAGCTTAACTAATACAAATAACGAGTGGTAACTAGGCTAATAGAATAAGGAAGCATACAAACAACACATGCATATACCAGATACATTTGTAACTGATTAATTATATTCTAAATAAAGAAAATGTCTCTATGTGTGTGTGTTATGTGCATTGTAATCGTGGAGGTAGTCCACTGGTCTAGTCAGGCCATTTTGGCCTGGCATGGGGATCATTTACAACTCTTTGGAATGTGTTTGAAGTATGATGGGGAGACCAGAGAGAGCCGATCTGTTTAAACTCTTCTTGATAGTGGTACAACCATTTAAATTTAGCACCCATATAAATGTAGACGGTGGGGCCAGGTTTGTAATTTATATGCAAATGTCAAAAGGCTAAAAGGGTCTCTTAAGACAAGTGTAACCACTATCACTGATCCTAAGCATATGTATATTCAGTTATTTGCTAGTGTACTTAAACAATGCATAGTTTGTAAAGAATAATGTTAGAGTAGGTTATAATTACAGTTTACATTTTTTTTAGCATTGTGCTCGACCTCCTTGATTTTTACTGTTTTAAAAAGGTTGATAATTTATTGAGCACCAAATCAGCATATTAGAAGTATTTCTGAAGGATCATGTGACACTGAAGACTGAAGTAATGGTAAAATTGAATTTTAAAATATATTATAATAGAAAACAATAATAAAATAAAATTTAAATAAAGTAAAATAGAATATTTTTAGATTGTGATAATATTTCTCAATATTGATACCATTTTTCCTGTATTTCTGATCAAATAAATCTTTGCATTCAAAAACATAAAAAATCTTCTTGGAAAACATTTAAAAATCATAC
Source organism: Spinibarbus caldwelli (assembly GCA_039654775.1). Lineage (NCBI taxonomy): Eukaryota > Metazoa > Chordata > Actinopteri > Cypriniformes > Cyprinidae > Spinibarbus > Spinibarbus caldwelli. The sequence goes on from CM077221.1 coordinate 8,103,098, forward strand.
TGACCCCAAACTTTTGAACTCTAGTGTATTTATTAGAAGACATTTTTTTAATATGTAGTAAGCTCGCATGAAAACATTTTACCAGCTCACATCTGTCAAGATTCCCTGCGCCTCAGAAAACCTTTGGTGATCAGAATGAACACATTGCCTGGAAAAGTGAATCTGGAATTTTACATTTAGGATTTGAGGTGGACTTTAGATATTTATGCTAATACTCAAACTCAATATATCATGGTTATATCATATTTGGATGTTATGGTTATTTTTAGAAATAGTAAAAAGAAATAGGACTGGTAGTAAAGTACAGAGAACACGTCACCATTCCTTCTACATATATGCTGATAGAGAAATTATATGAGATACGTTTAACAGATGGATCGGCCTCTCTGCTCTTCTCAGTGTAAACTGATACAGCGTAACATAAACTCCAGTTATGGGATCTTCATCGCAGTAGTGTTTCATGTGTGCATGTTGCTGTGTTTATATGCCTTAAACCCTCAGAGTCTGCACATTTTAAGTGTGATTACACACACACATTACAGGTAACTGGATCAACATGATGATCATGTTTAAGCATTCAAAGCAGGCAGACCTTATGACCAGAGACAGAGAAATGCTGGGCATCTCACATGTGCGATTCTTTCAGGCCATGATGAAAGCTCTGTTGCTAAGGAAAGTCGGGCAGATGAGAGACTCTGTGACTGCTTGTGTGTGTGTGTGTGTGTGTGTGTGTGTGTGTGTGTGTGTGTGTGTGTGGTGGGGGGATGGGGCTGTACGTCTACTCTAGGTGCTAAATTCAATACATATGTATTATTTTATGTAGGTGCTGGACTTGAATTAGTGTTAGCTAGAGAAAAAGAATCATTAAAAAATTAATTGTTCTAAAAATGAATCATTTTTTAACTGAACCTCAAAATGGAATCTCTCAACTGTAGTGTCATGTCGTACCAGGTGTAATGTCAATGATGAGACTTGAAAAGCAATTATGTTCCGGGGAAAAACGATAACCATAGGCGAAAGAATAAATAGCCTGTTGACCATTGATCATTGTTTTGTGGTCAGAAGGAGCTTTGTCATTCTTCTGCCGCAGAGCTGAGCATGGAAAGGTCTGGAATGCCCCAAACTGTTTGGGAACGTAACGGTCGTCTTAAAAGCCTGCCAGTTAACCTACTCCACCCCACACACACACACACTTGCCTGGTTTAACCCCGACTCCCTCCTTCCCTGCGCTAAGGTTTATTGCATTGATACCAGATTGTGAGCAGAGGGATTTGAGTGGTGGTTAAAAGTGGCATAATCAATATCTATATAATATTGATTGATTCATTGATTCATTGATTCATTCACCAGATCTATCAAATATTATTTTTAGGGGGAATGACTGAAAAATACATCACGTCACATTATATAAAACTGGAAAAGGGTGCTAGATTAATGGGGAAAAAAAGGGAAAGCAGACTGAAAATATATATTAAGAATAAAATAATAGTAATAATAATACAATTATTAAGTTAAAAATTGCCAAATTTAACATTATTTTTTCTGTTTAATTCTAAACACTATTTGGAAATGAAGAAATAAATTACAATTATTTTATTTTATTTTATTTTAATTTATGTTACTTATTTTATTTTTATGTTTAAATATACCAACAATGTTACTTATATATTCCAGATAATAGGAGGTCTATGGGAAAATTTAATGGTTTAAAATGTTTTTAATAATAATAATAATATGTTTAAATTTAAATGATTTCATTTTAAATACTAGTTAAATAAATTATGAGGTTTTATTTTGACAGTCAGAGTTTTATGGTTATATATCTAACAGTACACTACTACTAAATATAAAAGACAGATTTTTTTTTTAAATGGTTTTGAATAATTGTATTATAAATGTGTAAATATTATCAGATTTTTAAAACATTTTACATATCATATTTTTAATTTTCACATATACTATAAATATATAGAATATAAAATGAATATAAATTCTATATACTATAATTCTATATATTATAAATTCTTTATACTATAAATATATAGTATATAAAAACTTTATACTTCATACTATAAATATATACAGTCATATTTTATAACAAGAAGATCACTATATTATATGAATGATATTATATACTAGGCCCAGACAGAAAATGCAGAATTTCCTGTGGAAATCTGTGTATTTTTGCAGAATGAATTTAAATATGGGAAGAGGTGTTTACACTCTTATTGGTAGCTGAAAGCATTATCAGATTGCCTAAATTATTTAATAAATGAACATGCAGTGCAAGGGGGATGCAATGTGTGAAACTTTTAATGATGCTCTAATTCTTAGTTATACAGTTTCTTTAATAACCATTATGTCTAGTTATATGATAGAGAACAGTCATAGATTTGTGTACGTGCTGAAGTGACTGACGTCACCCCTGCAGGTTTTAGTGGAGGATTTGGTTCTCAGGGAGTAATGCAGGCTGCGGTGGGCTGTTGCGGAGGTGCTGTTTAAAGCAGGCGGCTGGTTAGCCTGCTGGGCCGCTGGAGACAGTAATGGCAGGGTAGCGAGCCAGAGAGAAGCCCTCATTCAAGCTACACTCAAAATGCTGATCTCTAATTAGCATCCTAGACCCAGTAGGGTGGTTCTTGCATGCGTGTGTGTGTGTGTGTGTGTGTGTGTGTGTGTGTGTGTGTGAAAGAGAGAAAGAGTGTGTGTTTGTGTAAATGTGTTTTTTTTTGTCTTTTTGACCTCCTTTATCACTCTCTCATTGTCTTCCTTAGCTCTGTTTGTCTGTATGTGAATGTGAGTGAGCGTTTCTCTGGCTTCTTGGTCTATGGCGTCTCCAGCGATCTGCAGGGTTAAAACGTCCCTCTCAAGGATCAGGTTACCAGAGAGAAACACAGACAGAGAGAGAGTAACAGGAGGCAGAGGTTTGAGCCAATACATGGATTGTCGTGCAAGTTCAGGAAGGAGAGAGTGAGGAATAAATACAACGAAAAGGAACTTTTTTAGCTTACATTTTGAGCACTGAAGATCATGAGGCATCTTTTCCCGGAAATCAATCTCATTATTCCCACCCCGGCTACTGGCATCTATGGCAGCCACGGACAACGAGTCAGGTAGAGTGAGTTATATATGTATTATGTATGAGATTTCATGGAAAAGTAATGTGTTAGTGGATGTTAATGTGTGTTTTTTTAAATTAATACCTGATTTAAAAAATCCTTCTGTCTGGGTGATGGCCAAGGTGTTATAGATTTGTAGATGGTTTTAGGTTTATATTAGAGTGTGGGGACTTACTCCAGATTTTGGTTTAATGGATTTTTTTTTAAACACTCAAGGCCAGTATATATGGGATTTATGGAGAAATCAGTGCATTGTCCTTAGACTTCACATTTTTGTCTTCTACTAGAGAAAGTTTAGATGATAAAAGCATTTATAATGAACGCTGAGGCTGTGGAGTCAACATGCATCTGTGCAACAAAGAGAAAAGGAAAGCAAAAGAAAGTGTGGGTGGATGGATGGATGGATGGATGGACGGACGGACAGAAAGATAGATAGATAGACAGACAGACAGACAGACAGACAGAGACAGACAGACAGACAGACATAGATAGATAGATAGATAGATAGATAGATAGATAGATAGATAGATAGATAGATAGATCTGTTCCCTAGTTCCTCTGTTCCCACATGTCTTCTCTGTTCTCTGTCACAGATAGGGGTTAAAGGTCACCTGGGTCACTTGTACCCCTGTGTTTGAGTTATGTGTGTGTTTGTTTGTGTTTTCTTTTGTTGTCATAGTACGGTCTGAATGATGGTGGCCACCCGGGAGTGAGAGGATGGTGTTAAACACAGTGATCAATTACTCTGGTTAGCCGCTATGACCCTGAACAGATCCAAAAATGTACAGTAAATGTACAGAATTAAAAGCCTATCATGTGTGGGCTTCATAGACCTGTGATGTGGTTCAAAAATCACTGCTAATAGTATTTTTTTCAGTCCAAAGATGTTTTTCTATATAATGTTTCTACTGATGAACAGAACTTAACAACACGTTCCATAACATTCATACTGCATCTTTGGAAACAGAGACTTGGATAATGTCTAAAAGTTTTTAAAAATTCTTGTCTTTCTGTCTCTTTCAGTTGGGATGACAGTAGTTCAGTCAGCAGTGGGATCAGCGATGCCATTGATACTGATGACATCAATACCAGCTCCTCCATAAGCTCTTACACCAACACCCCTGCCGCGTCCCGTAAGGCTCTGAATGGACAGGTAGGATCCGTGCACATTTGCACACATACACACTGTTAGGCATTTATTTATGAACACTCTGATTCATTGTCAAATATCTGTGAATGAACCTTTGTGTAAAACCTGAAATGTGGAGCTCATAGGCATCCTAAAATACTAAACTAGTGTGAATATCCAGTTACACTTTATTTCGATTCTCCACATTAGACATTTTACTAACTATAAGTAACCTTGCAACAACATGTCAATTAACTTGCACTAGAGTATTCGCAGACTGTTAGGTTAGGGTTAGTAGAGTAAGCTGGGATGTACTTTTGCAGCACATCTTTTTCAACATTGATGATGATAATAATAAGAAATGTTTCTTGAGCACCAAATCAGCACCTCTGCATCACTTGAGCTACATCTCAGACACAAAGAGGTTGTTCTTCTATGCTCTGTCTGTCCACCTGCTTTCTTACTTCTCGTGAAACCCTCTTCTCTTTCTGTTTACTTGAACCCAACTCTCACATTCCCCTACTTAAGACCCTCATAAAGTGCTAAATAGGTGCTGTTGATTCCATAGAAACGTATTTAAGCTAAAGCAATTGACATGCCACATCACAATAAAACAGTGGAACAAATATGCGGTCTAAAACAAATAAGTTTGACTCTAGCTTAACTTCTGCATTCCTCTGGACTGTGATTTCTAATTATGTTGATATAGTAAGCTTGGTAAGTGTGGGTGGAAAAAAAACTCTACAAACTCTAAAACCACCAGATCTACAGCCCTGTGCTGTGTGGAAGTTGTGACACATTTGTTGTTTTATGGTTGAGGTGTTAATCATTTTGAATTATTGATATAGATTTATTATGAGTAAATATACTGATAACTCAATTCTAAAATTTGGAGCCTAATTCCTATAAATTAAGGAATTTTGTACTTGCTAATATTGATACATTCAAAATGTTGATTTAAAAAGTTTATTTTGTTTTGTGTAGCCTCAGACAGATGCAGAGAAGCATTCAGCAGCTGAACGCAACACTGCTTGGTCCAGTGATGAGGTCAAGATGAAGTCAGACGGGGGTTTGGATTGCGGCATCAAAATGGAAGCCGGCCTGAAGTGGCGGCGGAACCCTTCAGATGTTTCAGAGGAGTCGGATAAGAGCAGCTCTGGACGGAAAACAGCACCCATCTCTCAGACCGGCTCCTGGAGGAGGGGCATGAGCGCGCAGGTGGGCGTGACCGTACCGCGGACGAAAAATACAACCGTAACCACAGGAACCGGCATGATTAAGACACAAGGGACGGGTAGGTGTTCTTTTTACAAAAGCGTTTTGAAAACATTTCAACTGTAACTGGTCAGCGATGTTTGTTTTCAGGCTCGGAATTCATGCTGTGTGTTTCAAAGTGAATCAGGGCACTGTTTTCTTTTACACACGAGCAGCTCGTGATCCAGAGGTTTCAGTGTATCGAAGCAGCTTGGTTCAAAGTAAATGATGCTCCATTCCTTAATCTGTTCAAATTTATAACATGCCATTAAGAACACAATATGCACCAGCCATCTTCCTAAACGTGTAATGAAAATCAACTAGCTGTTGTCAACAAAAGAGAAGCTTTAACGACTCTCTATGGTTTTCTGCCAAAATAAAAGCTTGATGGTTTAACGTTTGAAAAAATAAGCATAATTGTGGAAATGAAAAAAATTAATTAACATTTGAAAATTATTTTATTTTATAGTATATTATATAATTATTGTATTATATTATAGTATTGTAATTAATTAGCAATTTAATTTTACAGTTGTACTTTAAATGGTTTTCTTAACTACTGTTTTTTCAAAAGCAATATTTATTTTGTTTAATATTTGTATTTATTTATTTATTCATTAGTTATATTAATATGTGTAATCAAAAAGAATCTGGCCAAATTGTGCATTCCTAAAAACATCCACTACAAACCTGGATGTTTTTTGTTTTTTTTTATATATTTTTAAATCACAATCACAATGATCTGTTGTACTGTAAAATACTTGTAAATAAAGAAATTATTTAAAATTATTAAAATTAAATTATTTAAAAATAAATTATTTATAAAATATTAAAATTATATTAATTATTAATAATTATGTTATTATTATTGTTGCTGCATAGTCATATTGGTATCAATTTGAAAAATGACCAGAACGAGCAGCCCTAGCTTTTTCTTTTCTTTTCTTTTTTTTATTATTTTAAATCACAATTTTTATCAGAAAATCGCAATTCGATTTTTCCCTCAAGTCATGCAGCCCTAGTTTCATTTAATCACACATTGACCTCCTACACACAGTGTTGATTTTATCTGCAAGTTTTATGCATTATCAACTCGTCCAGCTGTAACATTCTTTTGTCCGATAGGTAAAACAGATGACGCTAAGGTCTCCGAAAAAGGCCGAATGTCTCCCAGTTCCAACATCATCCAACATTCCTCCTCCGATGCCGGACGAAGCAGTGGAGACGAAGCCAAGAAAACACCCGCAGGCCGAGTCCCCACAAGCACATTCGGTTTCAAGAAACCCAACGGCCCGGCCACTGTGGTAACCACCTCCAGCATCTCTCTGGTGACAGCGAGCGGTGCCACCATTACCAGCGGCTCTGCCACCTTGGGCAAGATTCCCAAATCCTCCGCCCTTCTGGTCGGTGGGAGAGGGTCGTTAAAAGGGGCTGTGGATGGTTTATTGCCACCTCAGGAGGATGGCTACCTGTCCCCCAGTGCACGTTCAACGCTGCAGTACCGAAGTCTACCTCGACCCTCTCGTTCCGGAGCCGCGGCCCGCAATGGAAACCGATCGTCCACAAGCAGCATCGAGTCAACCCTAAGCTCCCGAACACCCTTCCTTACAGCCGTAACGACCAGCAAACCGAGAGATTCTGGCACTAAAACCAACGGGAACGTAATCCAACCCAATCAGACAGACAAAGAAAAGGGCGTGGCCTCAGAGATGGACAACCTGAGAACCAATCCGATCGTTTCGGGAGGAGGGGCGGCAACTATTCCACAGACAGCGAGACAGGGAAACAAGTATAGCGAGGTCTCGTCTCCAACATTGCGAAGGTATGAAAAGGGACGGGGGCAACTTACCACACACAGAATTTCACCCTCATAAATCAGAGTTTCCATTGACGCTTCCTCAATTAATGGCTCCATTCATCTTCTCAGGCCTCTCTTACATAGCCAAACATGTGAAAGAAGGAATGAGTTTTTGTAACCTCCTCCAGCTCCATGATTAGTGTCTTTCCGAAGCTGTTTACATAACCTGCTTTATGACGGTCATGGATCACGACTCTCCAGGGTGGCTCGCGTTTCCCTCTGAGCTGCTGGTGTTATTGATGAGCAAAGTGCTTTTAATCTTTTTCCACTGTTTTTAAGGATAAATCCATGTTTTTCTCTTTAGCTTCAGGGTTAAAAAAGACACAGTGAACATTAGAGGTTGGAAATAGGGCTTTGCAAGCATCACTCTCACTTAGTATGCATATTGCTCATACTTCAAAATACAAAATTTTTTGTATTAAACTATGGTATTTAACTCGTCATGTTTGCGTTATGTACTTGACCGTACTTTTCACAATTTTTTTTTTTTTTGGAAAGATTAATTCTGAAACAAATGAATGCTTTTATTATATTAAGCAGCACAACTTTTTTTCAACATTATTAATAATAAGAAATGTTTTTTTGAGCATCATATCAGCGTATTACAATTATTTGAGGACTCAAGTAACAGCTGCTGAAAATTCGACCTTCTTATCACAGGAATAAATTACATAATTTCAATAATGAAATTAAAAATGGTTATTTTAACTGTATTTTAACTCAATACTGTTTTATTGTATTTTTGATAAAATTGGTGAGCATAAGAGACTTATAAAATCTTACCAACTCCACATTTTTGAACAATAGTGTATATGTACACTAACTTAGTGTAAACTAAAATGCCTTTCCATTTTACTTCCATTTTACTGTACCTTGAGAACCCTCTTCACTCTCTTTCAGAAATTAAAGATTCTGTATATGTTTACTCTTATTTCTCATTCCCTGTTTTGCTATTATTTTCTATTTACTGAATGTTTGGTTTTATTATATTCTCTGTTTCTCTTTCTTCATCTCTCAGACTGTTTGGTGGTAAGGCTGCTAAACAGGCCCCAGTCACCACTGCAGAGAGCATGAAAAACTCAGTCGTCATCTCCAACCCCCATGCTACCCTTGGGCACACCCAGTCCTCCGGTGGGCCCTTGGACTCCCCCTCCACAATACCAGGCAGCGGCAGCAGCAGTCCCCTGTACGGAGGTCGCGGGGCCAGCATAGGGGGCAGCGAACAGGCTTCGAGCCCCGGTTCGGTTTACTCAACGGGCACTGGGACCTGGGGCACCACCATCAGCAGCTCTTCTGCTCTCGGCTACCCCTCTGTCAGCAGCATGCACACCAGCAGCGAGTCCATCGACATGTCAGTGAGCAGCGGGCATCACCGTGATGATGTTCACCCAGTACTGATGCGGACGGGTAGTGCCAAGACAGGCATGTCAGAGAGGTGAGTCTGAGAGAGACTAGGTAAAACTTGAGTGGAGTCTGTGTACTTTTTTATCTATTAGTCTGGGTTAACAACTGAAATATTGTGAATTATAATTCAGAAGCTGTAGTGATAATCTGAATTGGATTTTGATTCTGAATTAGAATCAGTTCTTGATTCTGAAAAGTAACATTTGCACTGAAAGGTTTAAGGGGGCAGCCACATTTAAATGTGGAAATAAATCTCCTATATGATTTTTTTCCTGTGTGTACAGAATCCAGGAGCAAAAAAGCTAAAACAGTAATAAATATTATAATGGTAATAGTATTTTTATTTATTTATTTTTTTTAGTTTAAGCTTTAGTATTTTTAATATTTTATTTATTTTAGCTTTATTTCTATTTCAATTTCCTTAAAGAAATGTTAGTACGTCAACTTAAATATGTTGATTTTACATTTCTAATTTTTGATAGGCAACATTTCAAATTTTTGGTAAAGATTGGAAGTTTAAACATTTTCATGTAAAATTTCTATTTTATTTAGTTTCAGCTTTATTCCAAATCCCGGGGAAAAAAAATAATAGTTTGTATAGTTTTAGTTTACAACACTTTTGTTTCAGATTCTGTTTATACTAAGTAATCTGATGCTTGTTCATGTAATTTGATGAATTATTTATAATTTCTAGTTGCAGTTTTAAGTTTAGTTTTTTTTTCTTTATTCTTAATATCCGTGTACACAATGCGAAGTTTTAGGAGTGACAAAAACCTCATTTCAATTCAGATTCTGATTGTTTAATTACAGTAATCAACATTTGAAGTGGATCAAAACCTTTCGTCAAAGTTGTCCCAAAACAAAAACAATACCCGTTCTTGTCTTAGGACAACTTTGATGAACTTTTTTGATCCACTTCAAGTGTTGACTACTATAGTTGGTGAAACACCCAGTTAATGGATAAACTTTAGGGCTCGGTTTCACAGATGGAGCTTAGTTTAAGCCAGGACTAGGCCTTAGTTAAGGTGTGCATCTTGAGACGGAACAATGGCACTGACATATTTGAAGATGTCAGAGCAAGATATTTTCAGTTGAGACAGCTCAAACATGCATTTTAGTCTGGGACTAGCCTTAAGCCTCGTCTGTAAAACCGGTGGTAAGTTAACAATTTTCAGCTGAACAAGTGTCGTTCTACTACAGTGCTCAGAATAACAGCACACTTTATAAAGTTGAAGAACATGATACTGCAGTGTGGAAGCCTCTTGGGGTGTCTCTAATTCTGTATTCATCTCTTATCCAATGCTCTTTTTGTCTGTCAACCCTCTCTTTTCCCCTCTACTTTCCCCAAGTCCCCTCTCCTCTCCCTCTGCGAGTCCTAAATTCAGCCGTAACACATTGCCCCGGAAGCAAGACAGGTAAAATGTCTGATAGCTTTTGAGTCCGCTTATGCTGCTTTTTAATAATCACATGGCTTTGTGTCTTGTGTTTGCGTAATTTTAAAGTTTTAAAGACCTCATGCAATCAAAATTGGGGTTTTGTGGCTTTTAGTCCACATCTCTTCGTTTTGAGGCCATTCATAGGCTAGTGAACTCCAAAAAAACCTCCAAAAAAACATTTGTCTTCTGGAAAAACGGACCAACTATATTGATGACTTGTTTGCAGAGGCATATATATATATATTTATTTTATTTATTTTTTTATTTTATTTTTTACTAAAAGCTATTGGCTACTTAAAAAAGGGACTTCCTGTTTCAATAGGAAATATGTCAACACATGAAGGTGATGCAAAACTGTGATTGTCAAATCATTCCATGGGGGCTTTAATTACACCCTTGTTGGCACTTGTTACTCTAGCGACACTTAGTGGTAAAATTCATAACTTTCCTCAATCAAAGTCAGAGCTTTGATTATAAAGATGGTTTGTTTGCTTTATGATTAATGTGACAGCACAGACTCTTATGAGTTCTAGATGAGTCAAAGGACAGATAAAAGAATAATCACCTTTAATAGTGTGATTATGATTGAATTAAATCTGATTTTCTGTCTGGACCAACCCGTCAAGATTAAGTAAGCTCTACATGTTATTCTCCTCCCTCGCTGTTTTCATTTCATCCGTCTCTCAGTGATTCCTGCAGTGATAGAAACACGCTTCCTAAGCGAGGACTCAAGTACAGGTGCATTGTGGGAATATGCAGATCCTGCTCACTGTGCTTACTGCACTAGCACTCACGTTCTCCTTCTTTGTGTTCTATATTTTTCAAACTCTTGCACATGCTTCTATGCTTTAATACACAGTGTGACCACAGTTTTATTTTTGAGCACTGTTCTGTTGCAGTTTTGGTGTGAGCGCATGGCACTTGTCACTTTTTGTACAGAGTTTGTATCACATAATGGAGTACTATATGTGAATTAGCAGCTTTTTTGGAAATTTCTGTTGTTCTTCCCACAGTTTTATTACTTTTTCTGTCTGCAGTAGGTGAGCATTTCAAACTTGTACCCAAACTTTTATTTTTAACTCATGTTATTGCAAGTTAGTGATGAATTTTAAATAATTATCCACATTATGAACATGTGAATACAAAGTATTTATTACACAATACTGCTAGTAACAGATATCCTAAATATAAAATATAAATATATCTTCATATACACTACCATTCAAAAGGTTGGGGTCAGTGAGATTTTTTTTTAAGTCTCTTATGCTCACCAAGGCTGATTTAAAAAAAAAAAAAAAATTAAATAAATAAAAAAAAACAGTAAATATTCTGAAATATTATTACATTTAGTATATTTTATTTATTCCTAATGGCAAAGCTGAATTTTCAGCATCGTTACTCCAGTTTTTTGGTGTCACATGATCTTTCAGAAATCATTCTAATATGCTGATTTGCTGCTCAAGAAACATTTCTTCTTGTTTTCAATGTTAAAAACATTGACATGTTTTTTGGAAACCATGAAGTTTTATTTTTTAAGGATTCTTTGATGAATAGAAAAAGATTATTTTAACAGAAATCTTTTGTGATAAATTTAATGTTTCCTTGCTGAATATTAGTGTTAATATCTTTCAAGTAACTTTTGAACGGTAGTGTAAAAATATCATATTTAAAATAAAATAATATATTAAAAAAAATCTGAAAAAAATATATTAAAAATTAAAATATATAAAATGACTTTATATGTACTAAAATTATGTTATTTCCTCTCAAATTGGTCAGGTATCAAATCACAATATTTGTGACATTTGAATGACGTATCTGATTGGGTGGTCCTCTTGTTGCAGGTACGCCCCTTCACCACAGCTGCGTCAGGAAGAGGCACGTGATTGGCTGCGCTCACATTCGGCCGGTGGATTACAGGACTCAGCCAGTAACTCTCCATTCTCCACCGGCTCCAGCTTGACGTCACCATCCGGAACGCGGTTTAACTTTGCTCAACTTGGTAAAATGCATATACTGTGAATATACAATATTTGATATAACATTTCTGTCCATAGTCTATGATTTTTTTTTTTTTTAATCTGAAATGTATGTATTATTTTTAGACTTTACTTAAGTGTGCACTTTGCTTTAAATAACATTTTTTTAATATTTGTGGTCTTTTTCCCACATAGTTTGTATAGTACAAGCAGCAGACCGTACTAGAAGTGAATGTGTCATTTTACTATTATTATTTGTTTTTTCTTGATTATGTGTCTTTTTATTTACAGGAAGCCCCACCACAGGTGCTCAGATTAATCTAGCCAGCCTGCGCAACAACAGCCTGACCAATCAGGACAACCCGCTGGACAGCCATGGTGATTCCCGTCTTCGCAACTCCTGCATGTCACTAGATGAGAAGACCCGCACCATGAGCCGGTCGGGATCCTTCAGGGACGGGTTTGAGGAAGGTGAGAAAAAAAATAATAATTTATGTTCTTCCCTACTTTGGAAATGCTACATTTGATTCTTGCAGTCATAATCCTCAAATCTGCCACATTAGCTCTTCTGAAACAAAGTTTAGAGCCAGTATTCTAACTGAAAAAGCAACCCCATAAGTGGAAGATTTGGAAAGTGCAACGGTATGAGCGGCACACCAAATAGCACAACTCACACAAACCACAATAGTTTCCTAAGAGCTTGACGTTAGCATGTTGGCACCTGTATAGTACTTGATGTTAATGTTATCTATCTATCTATCTATCTATCTATCTATCTATCTATCTATCTATCTATCTATCTATCTGTCTATCGGTCGGTCGGTCGGTCTTTGAAATATCTTGGAGGACGACAAATACCGTGGTAAATGAAAAGAAAATGCTTTATTGGCCAGGCATCCTTACATAGAATTAAATTATGCTTACGTTTGACTTAAATGGTCATCATTTAGTACCATAGTGTATTTCAGAGCACGCTGTACCCTGATACCATGTTTTTTTGTGTGTAGGGCCATGCCTTTCCAAAACAAACATAACAGACGCATGTAGCTAATAAGCTGTGAGATACATAATGAATTTCTCTTTCCCTAAACCATCCATCCTGTCTTTCTCTCTCCCTCTCTCTGTCTCAAACACACATTGCTGTCTGTTTTGGTTTTCTGGGTGGTCCTCAGCTGAGTTTATAAGCGTCACTGCTCTTTCATTCTCACATCTATAACCCCGCCCACATCACGCCCAGCCAGCCGTTTGGCTTTTCCTCAGGGCTGATATGGGATCATGAGGAAGTGCCAGGCGACCCGTGGGTGGACTGTGGTTGCGCTGCTGTCTGTGGTTTGTTTGGGAAATGATTTGAAGTCACACCCTGAGCTCACAGTCACGATCAGTGTTACTGTCTGTAACTGATGTTGTTATTACCTCTGATGAGTCACATCTTGTCGGGGCAGGTGAAAGTTTAATTAGAGGTTTTCATTGTTAGACACAGTGTGTGGGCTGATGCTTTTGTCTCTGTTTGTTTGTCTGTGTAGGTTAGCTCGGGGTTAACGTTGCATTTAGGTGTTTTGAAAAGTGAGCATTCATAGACTTTGTTGGATGTAATCTTTTCTGTATACTTTAAAATCTGCTACTTACATTAAGTAGTCATTTTAGTGTTAAAATACACAGATTTTCTCTGATGTGCTTACTTTTGATATGGGTTTTTTGTTATGTTGCCTAGCAACAATCTGTTACATCCCAAAATTTCTTAATTGCTATACATGTGTTTCTCCCTTTAGTTCATGGATCATCCCTCTCGCTGGTGTCCAGCACCTCTTCTGTCTATTCAACGGTGAGTTTTCAGTCCCTTTTAAAGTTTGTTAAAACTTGTTTTTTTGTGTGTGTCTGTGTGTTTTAAAAATTTATTTTTACTTTCTTTCTTACTTTCTTTCGTACGAACTCTTCCATAGTAATTCCAAATCATTCAATCTGAATTGATTGATTGATTGAGTGAGGGAGTGATTGTAAGCTTTGTTATAATGTATTTCATTATAGGCTAAGTGTAATTTTCAGGCAGTGATTGTATAGGATAAATTGGAGTGTGCCACACCTCCAGATGGGCGGCTCTACTTACCTGCAGAGGTGTTTTAACAACAGTCTCACTCTGGCACACGTGTAGTGAGTCTTCAGTTCAAATGAGGTTGACTTCAGGAAAGAGGAGGTAGTTGGTTACATGCTTAGATAGTAGAGATTTGTTTAGAAAGGTTTAGATTTACTGAAGTATAAAGAGTGCAAAGTCATGATGATGGCGACTCTCTCTATGGGGAGAGCTGTGACTTCTTGGGGATACACGGTAGGAACCTTAGTTTTCAGATTGTTTCTATTCTATATTTATATATTTATGTGACATTATTACAGTTCATTCATTCTAAGTTATGTACCAGTAAATAAGGTCTGTAGTAAATGTATCTTGTTTGACTTAAACAAATAGAGAATTGACTCTACGGTCTGTATTAATACTGATCCAAAATCAGATTCAGGTGATTTGTCTGAAGTTGGAAGCTGTAAGGTGTGTTTGTTTGTGTATGTGGGTAACAGCTGTCATGTGGAAACATAGTGTCTCTTAGACACAGACATGAAATACTATGTGGTGCTTTTGAAAGTACAGATTCATTCTGTAACACAGAATACTGAACGTTCATCAAAAGCCAGATATAATGGCACGGTTATCTTCAGTCTCAGAGACAACAAAAGCTCAGAGAATCAAACAAAGCTCTTCTGATCAGAGTTGCATTGACAAAGTCACCATGTTGAGTCTGTATGATCAAACACATTTACAAAAAGCAAGATTTGATTAAACTGAAACCAGCTAGATGCCGCTGGGTTTGTCCCACATGTGATGGACAGACAATGCTGCTATTTTAATATCACTGTCAGTCTAGCTGTCGAACAGGTGTCAACGTTAAAGAAAATCATTAGAGTGGGTGTCATTTCATGCATGTTTGCCAGACGAAATACAAAGAGCCCTAGTATGCTATTGGTGTCTAGAACAGTCATTCTAGACTGTTGAACAGTCAACAGTCAAAGTGGTTTTTAAGCAATTACAAGCACATATCACTGTGAATTCAATTGGTGAGCCCTTTCAGTCAGGCTTTAAGTCCTGCCATAGCACTGAGACAATGTTGGTCAAGGTGTTAAATGACATCTTTGTTTCACTGGATAATGGCGAAAATGTTATTTTAATTTTGCTTGACCTTAGTGCAGCGTTCGATATGGTGGACCATGAGATTTTAATTGACCGCTTAGAACACTGGGTTGGCCTGAAAGGAAATGTGCTTAAATGGTTTAAGTCTTATCTCACGGACAGATCTTTTTCTGTTAGTATTGGTGGCTGTAATTCTTCAAGGTTACATCTTCCTTGGGAGTCCCACAAGGATCAATTCTTGCTCCAATTCTTTTTTCCCTTTATATGCTACCGTTGGGGGCTATTTTTCGGAAATATAAAGTATCATTCCACTGCTATGCTGATGACACGCAGATTTATTTGCCTGTGAAAGAGTTAAATTCTGGTTCACTTGACACTCTATTAGCACGCTTACACAATGTTAAGGACTGGATGACTGCAATTTTTTTGAAGCTAAACGAAAACAAAACTGAAGTTATTGTGTTAGGCCCTAGAAAGCATGATGTGCTTCAGTGCTTGAATGCAACTTCTTTGTCTGGTTTTGTTAAATCTACTGTTAAAAATCTGGGATTTGTTCTGGATAGTGACCTAAAGTTGGACAGGCAAATTAATACTGTGGTGAGATCTTGTTTTTTTAATTTACGTCTGTTAGCTATGACTAAGCCATTTCTATCCAGCTCAGATTTTGAGAAAGCAATTACTGCTATTGTTTTTTCTCGAATGGATTATTGTAATTCCCTATACTATGGAGTTGATGCTCAAGCACTTACGCGTCTAGAGAAAATCCAAAACGCTGCAGCAAAAATGATCAAGTCTGCAAAGAAATATGAATCTGTGACTCTGTTATTAATTTCATTGAAGTGGTTGCCAGTACGATTAAGGATTATTTATAAGATCCTCATACTTGAAAAATTTTTTGATTTTGAAAAATTGTAAAGAAATGTTATGATATAATATGAAACAGAAATATTTAATATTGGTCATTATTTCTAGATCACTATTCAAATAAGCTAATTTGTAACAATTTTGATGTTCTTTCTTCCACTGAAGTTGTAATTACACAAACCGTATTCTTTTTAATTTAGTTTTTCATTCAGGTTAGTATGCTAATAATATGTTGTGAAATAAAAATAAATATTTGTATTGAATTACTGAACGGAAGCATCTTCACTAATGCTCTTACACTTTTGTATTTAAACTAAGCTTCTTACGTATGTGTTTGTGTTGGTATCATTAAAGTGCTTCTGGGTGATTCCCATTGTCTAGTTACCAACTTTAGTGTTACTACCAACACTCTGCCATATTCAAATGTGCCCAACTTCCTACTAGTAGAGATGAGCTCATAAATCACAGGAAAAGGAAAAGTCCCTCTTTAGAGCTTTAGGGTTATCATTCTGTTCACTTTCAGTTGTGTGTTGCTGTCTCTGGTGTTCATTTTATACCCTCAGGAGAGAAAGCAGCTCATTTTTCAACTTGAAGAAGAAAAGCTGTGCAAATACGCTGTTTAAATGTGCCAGTAACTACTCTGTCTTTTTATTTTAACAGACAGAGGAGAAATCACAGTCAGAGGTGAGGACATGTTTTTCCTTTCGCAAAAACAACACACACGCGGCCCCCCACATACCTGTGAACCACATTGCCATCACCTGTAGCGTGTTTATTCACCACCATTGACCTGTTGTGAACACAAACTGTGGGCGGATTCACGGTCGGGTCTCATTTCGCTGCACGTCTCTGTGATCTTTTACATCCACCTGTGCAACACACCTCTATTCTGTACATACACCTGCAAACTGTTTCCCCCCTTTGATACCAAATCACAAAGTTCTCTTTCCACGACACACCTGGATCCCTTGTGTGTGCCTCCTTTTCCTCTTCTTTTCATCTGTGCTTTTTTCTTCCTCTTTTCAACCCGTTTCTCTTCTGCATTTTTTCTTTCCAGATCCGCAAGCTGCGTCGAGAACTGGACGCCTCCCAGGAAAAGGTGTCCGCCCTGACAACGCAACTCAGTGCCAATGTAGGTGGACACAGATACGTAGTTCTGAGACGGCTCTTTATTCTTTTATTATATCTACAGGGCATAATTAATTCCTAATACTGTATCTAGTGTCAGTTGTCATCCTGAGGCATCTTATAAATGGTGTTACCGTAATCCCTGTGTGGGTTGTGTATTTGATTAATGTCAGCGTTGATCATGACCTCATTGGAGTTTCCATTTGTCGTAATATTACCATACAATAGCGCTACGTCTTAAGCAACACTGGCTATTGTAAAACATTTTCCTACACTTAACATGTAGTTAAACCTGTTATGTTAAAAAAAAACTTAAATCTGTTTTTGGAGATTACTACTATATGTGACCCTGGACCACAAAACCAGTCATAAGGGTCAATTTTTCAAAATTGAGATTTATACATCATTTGAAAGCTTTCCATTGATGTATGGTTTGTTAGGATAGGACAATATTTGGCTGAGATACAACTATTTGAATATCTGGAATCTGAGGGTGCAAAAAAATCTAAATATTGAGAAAATCGCCTTTAAAGTTGTCCAAATGAAGTTCTTAGCAATGCATATTACTAATCAAAAATTATGTTTGAATATATTTACGGTAGGAAATTTACAAAATATCTTCATGGAACATGATCTTTACTTAATATCCTAATGATTTTTGGCATAAAAGAACAATTTATAATTTTGACCCATACCATGTATTTTTGGCTATTGCTACAAATATACCCCAGTGACTTAAGACTGGTTTTGTGGTCCAGGGTCACATATAAGACAGTCACAGTTACGCGAAATGAAGTCACAATTATGTACAGTTAGAATTAAAATGGGGTAGCATTTGAAAAAAATAGTCAGTTTTGAGGTATAAAGTTGAAATAATTATAAACAAGTGACAACTGTGAAATATGGTCGCAATTTTTAGATATAAAAGTTGTAATTTTAAGAAAATAGTCAGTTTTCAAAAAAAATATTCAAACTATGAGATGTAAAATCAAAACTGTGGGAAAAAGTTGCAATTTTGAGGTATAAAAGGTGACAATTATGCGAAGAAGTTCATTAGATCTTATTGTTCAAGTCATTTTGTGAGATAAAATTACATTTGTGAGAAAAAAGCACAGTTTTGAGGTATAGTTTAAATGTCATGATTATTAGAAGAAATTGCAATAGTGACATAAAATCATATTGTTTGATTTAACATTCCTGAGATACAACATTTATTAGAAATACTATAGTTACAATTTTGGGGTATAAAAGTCACAATTATCAGAAAGTCACTAATGTAAGATATAAAATTACGTCTGTGAGAAATAGTCACAATTTGAGGTATAAAATTTGCAATTATGAGAAAAAAGTAACGTACAACAGAAAAAGTCACAATTTTGAGAAATAAAGTAACAACTGTGAGATAAAACTTTTTTTTTTAAATGTTTTAAAAAAGTAGTATTACTGGGGGCCACTGAATATTTATAAAATACAACATACTAGACTAAATTATAATATACTGTGAGACTACGCAGAATAATTCAAGTCAGAACAGATCCGTGCCATTTCCACCAGAGATATGGGCTGTGTTTGATTTGATGTTTTATGGCTGTAGACAAAGGGGAGTACAGACCCATGTTCAGTGTTTTTGATATGTCCTCCTAAAGATAAATGTATGCGTAAATCATAAAGGCATGTCTCTTATGCCTAAGGCGAAGGAAACCTGTCTTGTAAGTACAAACCAGACAAGATTTTTATAGAGGTACTAACAAATGAGGAGTTTAAATGTGTGCTAATTTTGCTCCATTGTTTGTCATTTCTTCCATTTCAAGCTTGTTCGTAATAGTTTCTGAAATAATGTAGTACACTGTGAACTTGTCAACTTGTTGAGAACAATGTCATTTTTTGACTGACGTGGAATGAGGTGAAGGATTATTTATGCATGTAAGACGTATATAGAACATTGTTTCGGTTTGATGATCATACTTGGTATGCAGACAAAACACTTTAGTGGGTGATCAGCTACAGAACAGTAAGAAATATCTGAACAGAAAGAAAAAGAATGGTTAAAAATAAAACAGGGCCCTTGAGACACCAGTAAAACATGTCAAGGCCTCAGGCTATCTCATTGCTTTGTCTGTCTCAGTTATCAGTGTTAGGAGGAGCTTCACTGCTTCTTAATGTATCGCTGTAGTTTAGTTATCAGAATGTGAGCTATCTATGGAACAGCAGAAGAGCTCTAGTGATGTTTGTTCTGACGGGACCGGCCCTCTGATCTGGCTCCCTTTGAACCGCTACCCTTCCCATGGGTGCCCAGAGAAACACGCTCCCTCTCAGAAAGAAAAATATAGACAGGGAGGCTTTACGGAGACAACTGACAGCTCCCAAGACCCTCTTGGATGTGAGGTGAGGCGATGACCCAGAAGAAAATTGTATGCTTAGTGGTTGCTTTTTCATAGTTTTAGTTCAGATTTTAGACAGGTAAAAATTCAAGTCTGAGAATTAAGATACTTGAGAAAAGGTCTCCATTTGATCTCGATTTATTGTCATTGTGGTCTGGGAGAAACAGTTGAGATATTTAAGAGATCATTTGTAATTGTTTTCATTCCTATAGGGAACATTAGTTTTAGAAGGAAAGGTGAACTGTAACAAAAGGGTAAATTAAGTTTGTGTTGTCACATGCAGGTCTGGGATATGGGACAAAGTTTAGATTGCACATCTAAATGTTTGTTTAAAGGTAAAGAGTGTTTAGTAAGTTTAAGCTTTGCTGCTTCAGTTGAACATTTCAATAACCAGGCAGCTCACAGGTCATGCACTTCATGCAGCTTTGAATGAAATTTGGAGATATAAAATTTGAAATTATGAGAAAAAAAAAAAGATGCATACATACCATAAAAATCATAATTGTGAGATGAATGTGACAATTGTGAGAAATAAACTCACAATTTAGAGAAATAAAGCCACAACTGTCAGATCAAAAGTCATACTGTGAGATATTAAATCACTTTGCGAGACATAAAGTTATAATTATGAAAAATAAATACTGTTGGGGACTACTGTGTATTTGTAAAACATACTAGACTAAATTATAATATACTTCAAGACTATACAGAATAATTCAAGTCAGAACAGAGAAATGGACTGTTGGGAAAAAAGGAAATTTAAGCTTTGCTGCTTCTGTTAAACAGTTCAATAACCAGGCAGCTCCCACACAGGTCATGCGGTTCATGCAGCTTTGAACGAGTGCATTTGTGACTGTTCTTATCATCTTTTTAATTTAACCACCTTGAAGGCAGATTGCACAATGTCTGTGTAGTATGTGAATAGTGTATTATGGTGCAGCTATGATGCATGCATGCAAAAAGCGTCATTTTGAACTTGAATGAACCCTGTTTCCTAATTTTACCTGTTCTTCTTCACAGGCCCACCTGGTGGCAGCGTTTGAGCAGAGCTTGGGCAACATGACCGTCCGACTCAAGAGCCTCACCATGACCGCAGAGCAGAAAGTAAATATCAACACTCATTTGAATTTATCACTCTTATTCATTAATAAACTTAAAGTATAACATAATTTTTTGTAGATGCATGGTCAATAAATATATATTTGTGTGTTAGGACTCTGAGCTGAACGAGTTGAGGAAAACCATTGAGCTGCTAAAGAAGCAAAATGCAGTAGCTCAAGCGGCCATCAACGGTGTCATCAACACTCCAGAACTCACCTGCAAGAGTGAACGCACAGGTGAGGAAAAGAAAATAATCAATGAATTGAGACTCTGACGTTTGATTTTGATTTCAAACTTTTTGTTTGTTATCTCATCTATCTAAGGAAACTTTAACGTGCGTAATTACATGTATTTTGACCATTCTACTTATATACTTCTCAGACATTGTTGTGTTCTGATTGGTTGATGTATTGTGCTGTATTGGTTAGTTTTGCTGTTTGAACACTAAATTGCACACTTGATGTCAATTCAAGTCTCTCTCTGTTTATTAGGCAATAATGGTTCAGCCCCTGGAGCGCAGCCGGACCTGCGCATGCGCAGACAGCACTCATCTGACAGCGTCTCCAGCATCACCAGCACCACCAGCCACTCCAGCCTGGGCTCCAACATGGACAACCCCGACTCCAACAGCAAGAAGAAGAAGAAGAACTGGGTGAGTACACACTCCTCTCTTCAACATTTAAAGAGATGTTTCACCCAAAAATGACAATTCTTTCATCATTTACTCAGCCTCAAATTGTTCCAAACCTGTATGAGTTTCTTTCATCTGCTGAATACATAAGAAGATATTTTGAAGAAGGCTGGTTACCGAGCAGTTTCCAGTCCCCACCTATACTATGGAAGTCAATGGGGACCATCAACAATTTGGTTACCCATATTCTTCAAAATATCTTCTTTTTTGTTCAACAGAAGAAAAAAAAAGAAAAAAAAAAACTTGTAAGGTTTGGAACAGCTTTAGGCTGAGTAAATGATGACAAAATTGTCATTTTGGGGTGAACTATAGCTTTAAAGAAATATTTAACCATTGCAAACCTGTGTGTTTCTTCATTCTGCATTTTATTTGTCTAACGTTTGTCTTTTATGTTTTTGTCTGAAGTTGATAGAACTTTAAATATGAAAAAATACTACTAACAAACATCTAGTGTGATATTAAACTCAATGCTGATACTTTTCCTGAAAACAGTAAGGTCCTGCCTTTTTGTAGTGGAAGTTAGTTTACCATACACTTAGAGTTTAATATTGTACTTTCTATTTTGCTGTATCATGCTGACTGTAGCTGGTGACCTGTGCTGGAGGTGACGTGTCAGATGATGAATATGAATATGAATATGTATGTTAAATAATAATGACATTAGTTACCCTGTTATGTTTAGACAAGTGTAACATTGATAGGCTAGCAGTCCTCTTGTAGATTTATATACACCACTGTTCAAAAGTTTAAGGTCAGCCTGCTATTTTTAAATAAATTAATAACTCTATTCCACAAGGATGCATTAACTTGTCAAAAGTGACAAGAAAGACATTTACAGTGTTAAAAAATCATAATTCAAATAAATGCTGTTCCTTTGAACTTTCTGTTTATCTGAAATAAAAAAATAAAAATGTTTCTTTTGCACCAAATCATCATATTATAATGATTTTTGAAGGATCATGTGTCACTGAAGACCGTAGTAATGATGCTAAAAATGTAGCTTTCCATCACAGGAATAAATTACATTTTAAAATATATACAAACAGAAAAACTGTTATTTTTAATTGTAGTAATATTCCACAATATTAATGTTTTTACTGTGTTTTTGATGAAATAATTGCAGCCTTGGAGAGCATAAGAGACTTCTTTAAAAAAAAAAGTCTTACTGACCCCAAACTTTTGAACAGTAGTGGACAGCAGCAGTTTCAGTTTTAAATGCTTAGTATCCCAGTTTGTGTTGTTATTCTTCCTAACAATTACTCTTAGGCTGAGTTTGTTAGATGTTTAGTTTTATTTAATTTTGTAGGTGTCCTGTCCTGTTAGCAATAAACAGGTCATATTAGCCTGGTAGTGTTTTGGAGAATGGTAACTACCTTAAGTAGGTCCCTATTCCTGCAGTCGATTTGTGTTTTTGCGTGTGTATTGGCCCTGGTGGATGTATCACTGAGGGGTTTGTGCTGGTCTTTAAGTGAAATGAGTTTAGCAAAACCCTCTCAACTTAGTTGCGTTTGCGCAGATTTAGTGGTAGACATTGCAGACAGTGATCTGACAGTGATTTGATAGTCATGTGAGTGCTGTGAGCATTGGCCTGTGCTTCAGACCCCTGTGCAGGACACAAACACACACGGCTGAATGTGCTTTTCTGTGTCTCTCTCTGTTTTTTGTTGTGCTGTCGCTTCATATGGCAGGTGTATGAGGTAAGAGTGTGTGTTCAGAGAATCCTGCACACCTGTCTTTGGTTAACCCAGCTTCACTCCACATTACACCACTAACCCTGCTAACCCTTAGATGTACTGTTCCTCAGCTCGCTGTCTTTCTCTCCCTTACTTTGTCCTTCCGATCCCCTTTTCCCTCTTTTTTCCCTTCTTCCCTTCCTATTTGAAGTAATGTCTTACAGTGATTTATAAGTCATTATGTTTACTTACATACTTTAGTGTATAGTTTTACACAGGACAGCAAAGTCTGCAAAAATGTTCCATGACCTGTAAGTCAATGGGATCATATATTCTTGATATTTGAATTCTTTGATTATAAATTCCTCTAATTTGAACTTCTATGAAGTTCTTGATTTTGAACTTTCTGATTGTGAACAACTACTCAGTTTTTAAATTCTTGATAGTGTTCTTATGTTTTTCTTTTTTTTCTTTTAAATTTATATTTTTATTTTAAAATTTCACATTTCTTGATTATAAACTTTTTGATTGTGAACTACATTTTTATTTATTTTTTTATTTTACATTTATTATAAACCTTTTGATTCTGAGCTTCTTTGTTTTCATGTTTTTTTTTTTATTTTATTTTAACCATTATTATAAACTTATTTACTGTAATTTTTTATATTTTTGTTATTTATTGATAATAAACCTTGTGATTATGCACTTCTTATTTAGAATTTTTGCAGTTTTTTTTTACTTATGAACTTTTTATTTTTTATTTTAAAAATCTTGATTCTAAACTTTATGAATGTTTTTTCTTTTATTTTAAACTTCTTGATTATTGACCTCTTTATTTAGATTTTTTTTTTCTTTAACTTTATAGTTTTGCAACTATAGAGGAATAAATGCAATTGTATTGTAAACACTGTTTAAAATAACTGTCAAATTGACTAAAATAAAAGTTTAAAACAACAGATAAAAAGGCTGCTTAATCTTCAGTCTTTGTTATGGATGATACTCAACCCTGCTTTTTTGTTTTACGCTGTTTCTCCCTTGCTGTTTTACTCCCTTGTCTGCACTGCACTGCTTTTCCTGCACATATTTAAGCGCTGCCTCATCATTTTTTGAGAAACTCTCAGCTTCATGATCTTCTCTTTGTTCTCTCTGTTGTCGTTGCAGTTGCGGAGCTCTTTCAAGCAGGCCTTCAGTAAGAAGAAATCACCAAAATCAGCCTCGTCCCACTCAGACATTGAGGAGATGACGGATTCCTCTCTCCCTTCCTCTCCCAAACTCCCTCACAACGGCACCAGCATCTCAGCACCGCTGCTCCGCAACACACACTCCAGCTCAATGTGAGTGTGTTTGTGTTATATAACAGCTCTGGACCTGATTAAAATAAAGCTGAAATAAAATATAAATATCAGATGAAAAGCTTTGGCACCTAATTGGAATTAATTTAGGTTGAAGAACTTAAATTACAAACTGGAAATAAACTAAAACTAAACCTGAAATAAAAATACATCTGGGTTATTGTAGTTAAATAATATAATAATAATAATATTTTTATATATATATTAAAAAAAAAAACATGTAACATGTATGTTGTCATGTAGACTGTCAGACTGTCTGGATGGGGAGGCGGAGACTGTGATGCAGCTGCGTAATGAGCTGAGAGAGAAGGAGATGAAGTTGACGGACATTCGACTGGAAGCCCTAAGCTCCGCCCACCAGCTGGACCAGCTGCGGGAGGCTATGAACCGCATGCAGGTGTGAGAGTGACCTGCACGTTACCTTCTTGCAGTCCCACGAATCAGATTTATTGGATCAATTACCCAAGATGCTTCAATTTGCAACAATGTTTTCACTATTTTTTAGTAGAAAAGAGGAATGTTACATATTTTATCACTGTGTGGGTGGTCTGATAGGTGGAGATCGAGAAGTTGAAGACGGAAAATGATCGTCTTAAGTTGGAAAGCCCAGCCAGTGGGAGCAGGGCGTCCTCTCAAGTGTCCGTCTATAACCCCACCCCGACCCCAACGCCTGGCCTGTCTCAACACAGCCTCAACCTCACAGAGTCCACCAGCTTCGGTATGAACACGCGTGTTTTTTTTGTGTTGCTTCTTTTCCTAAAGGTTGTTTTGTAGCTGTATGCAACAAAAAAATCACACAAGCACGTTAAAGATCTAGTCTGTCTTTCTTTAGACATGTTGTTGGATGACTCTGGTGGAGATGGAAGCTCTCGTAAAGAGAGCAGACATGTGAAAATTGTTGTCAGTCTTCAAGAGGACGTCACATGGAAAGAGGTCAGTTCTCCTGCCTTTTTTGCAGGAAGATTTTTAAAAATGCCCCATTTGAGAGAGTTTTATTTTTATGATGTGCCTTCTGTCTCCTACAGGACTGCAGGACTCGAAACTTCCTGATTGGCTGCATTGGTGTCAGTGGAAAAACCAAGTGGGATGTTCTTGATGGGGTTGTACGGCGCTTGTTTAAGGTAAATTAATTTACATGCATCACTGTAATCATTTGTTGATGATGAGTGGTGTACATTCAGAAACATTAAACAGTAGTTCATTCAAATATTTATTGAAATTATTTTAATGTTTTTGGGTTTTTTGGGGGGGGTGTAATCTGGTGTAAAGTCTCTATATACTATTAAAAGACTTTTTCATCAAGATATTTAACATGAAGTGGTTAGTGAAAAGTGCTGTGAAGCTGATGAAGCAATGTTCAGGTCATATTTTACTCCAAAACAAAAAAAATTAAAAATAAAATATTGCTTAATTTAAATGAAGCTGTTTTTGTAAATACACAGTATTTTATATTAAAATAAGCATAAATTCAGTACAACAGATACTACCATTCTTACAATAGTACTTTTTTTTTTTTTTTTTTTTTTACAATTTATATAAAAAAATATGTATGTTTTTTAAAATAATGTTGATGTGATTTGTTGGTGTTACATTAGGCTACTGGCAACAACTTGCCCTTAGTTGTTATGAAAATAATACTAAAAATGAATGGAGGAAAACAACTGATAATTATTTTAGGGTGAAATAAGACTTGGACATTTTTTTGACAGGAGATTTACTCAGACAGATCCAGATTATTTGACTTTATTGATGTTTGCTATTTAACAGAAGGCAACCATCCTGATATGTTGATATTTAAAAATTGGTAGATGCCTGTTGGATTTGAGCATCTGATCGTCTCTCTGTAGGAGTACATCAGGCATGTTGATCCGGTCAGTCATCTGGGTCTGGGTTCAGACAGTGTGGAGGGCTATCGTATTGGAGATGTGATCCGGTCCAGCGGAGCAGACACACCTGAACTCCTGCCCTGTGGATACCTTGTGGGAGAGAGTGACACAATCAACATCTCGCTGAAAGGTTCACACAATCAGTTTTCTTTGTTATCATTATTTGTCACAGTTTTTCCGTATTTCTGTTGTTGTTAACACTGTGTGTGTTTATCTTATTTCAGGTGTGAACTCTCAGTCTGAGGATTCTCTGGTCTTCGAGACACTGATTCCCAAACCCATGCTCCAGCGCTACGTGTCTTTGCTCCAGGAACATCGCAGGATCATCCTTTCAGGCCCCAGTGGCACTGGAAAATCCTACCTGGCCCACAGGCTGGCAGAGCATCTGGCACTGCGAGAGGGCAGACTGCCCAGTGAGAGCAACATTGTCACCTTCAATATCGACCATAAATCCAGCAAGGTGAGAATTGATTTCTTTTACTTGGTTTTCCTTAGCCAAGTTGTATCAGTTCTACATAATTTAATCTCTAGTTTACATAACATTTATGTCAATAGAGGAAGGAAACTAACTTCAAAAACTAACTTTTATCTCCAAAATGTAAAAGAAAAATGATTAGCTAAGAAGATATGAGCTGAAGTCTAGAAATCCTTGTACATTAGAAAGTAAAGATGTATATATTTATTTGCTAGGAGTTGCGTCAGTGCTTAGCAAATATAGTGGAGCAATGCAGCGCTGACGGACAGGAGACTGAAGCCCCTCTAGTGCTCATTCTGGACAACCTTCATCACGTCAGCTCACTGGGAGAGATCTTCAACGGCTTGCTTAACTGCAAATACCAGCGCTGGTGAGTCTGCCTTTCATATTTTTTATAGATACATGACTTTTCAAATGTTTGTGGTCATATATTTTTTTTAAATACTTTTATTAAGTAGGAACACATTAAAGTGATTGAAAGTGAAAGTAAGGACATTTATGTTACAAAAGATGTCTATTTCAAATAAATGCTGTTTTTTAAACTTTCTATTCATCAAAGAAACCTGAAAAAAATTTCTTCCAAATCATTTTCCACATTGGTAACAATGCTGAAAATTCAGCTTTGCATCACAGGAATAAATGACATGTTAAAATATATTAAAATAGAAAACATTAAATTGTAATAATATTTCACAATTTTACTGTTTTTACTGTATTTTTGATCAAATAAATGTAGTCTTGATGAGCATAAGAAACTTTCAAAAGCATTAAAAGATTTTACCAACCCCAGCATTTTGAACAGTTGCATGTATTTACATAATTTCTTTTAATAAAATAAATAAATAAATAAAAAATACGTGTTTATGTACACACGAAAATGTCACACTATAGTCAGTGTAACATGCACATGTACACAGCAATGAGTGTATAATTAATGATTTTATTTTGTCTCTCTGTATTTGCAGCCCGTATATAATCGGCACGATGAGTCAGGCAACATCTTCTGCTCCAAACCTGCAGCTTCATCATAACTTCAGGTAAAAACTGCTCTTCTTTTGTTCTTGAATTAACTAAAATGCTACATTAATGAGGAAACTGCTACAGAGTGACCTCAAGGTGGCGCCATTGCGCTGTTGTTGGCAGCAATGATGAGTTTTTTTGTTTTGTTTTGTTTTTTTTTATGTTTCTTTCTTACTTTATTTATTTATATTTATAGTAGTCAACATTTGAAGTGGATCAAAAAAGTTCATCAAAGTTGTCCTAAGACAAGAACGGGTATTATTTTTGTTTTAGGACAACTTTGATGAAATGTTTTGATCCACTTCAAATGTTGGCTACTATATATTTTATTTGCTTTGAGTTGGCTGGGGTGGAATTGAATATGTATGTGTTTGTTATATATATATGAGAGATGCTAACATGAGCAACATGTGATTTCTGTCCCAGATGGGTGCTGTGTGCTAATCACATGGAGCCGGTAAAAGGTTTCCTGGGTCGGTTTCTGAGAAGGAAGCTGATCGAAACAGAGATCGGCAGCCGAACACGGAACCCGGAGCTGGTGAAGATCATAGACTGGATCCCTCAGGTCTGGCACCACCTCAACCGCTTCCTGGAGGCCCACAGCTCCTCTGATGTGACCATTGGTACGGAGATAAAGCACCATACTGAAACCAGATATTAACAGACCATTCCCAGTGTTACTAATTCACTCTACAAGTGTTGAATGTGAGTCTCATGTCTCTTCATCCAGGTCCACGTTTGTTCCTGTCATGTCCGATGGATGTGGACGGTTCTCGCGTTTGGTTCTCTGACCTGTGGAACTACTCCATCATCCCCTACATGCTGGAGGCTGTGAGAGAAGGCTTACAGGTAACATTTGCCCTCTTTTATAGTGAAATCTACCTTTTTCACAATCACTGATATCTTTTTTATTAAATTTCACTGTAAAAGTGACCTTCCACAAAGCAGTTCTTTCTTCTCTCTCATATCTCTCAGTATATAGAAACAAATCTTTTATTCTATGTATATTTGTTTGGATTTCTTTAGCTGTATGGTCGCAGAGCTGCATGGGAGGATCCTGCGCTTTGGGTTCTGGAAACTTTTCCATGGGCAGCTTCTCATCAGCACCCTGATTGGCCAGCTTTGCTGCAGCTCCGCCCAGAGGACGTGGGCTTCGATGGATACTCCGCCTCCAGAGAGGGCCTCAACAAACAGAGTACTCAGAGTGACAGTGATGCAGACCCACTGGTGAGCAATGCAAACAGACAAAAGCATTAGTGTACCCATGAACTCTTACTGTTTGTTCTTACAGTTCATGATTTTTTGACAAACATTTCAAAAGTTATGAGCAAAAATATCCAAAATATGGAAAAACAAAGGAGTATATTCTAGATTTAGTAATTTATTTATACTTTAAATATGACTTCTTTTTAAACATGTATTATGATATCAGGCCTGACTGTTATTTTTGTGTATTGTGTGAACAGATGAACATGCTTCTGCGTCTGAAAGAGGCGGCCAGCTGCTCCAGCCCGCAGAGCTACGACAGCGACTCCAATAGTAACAGTCACCATGATGATATCCTGGACTCTTCGCTGGAGTCCACTCTATGATCCAGCCTGATCCCTTATGCCATTTAATTCCTTGACACTGTTGCCAGCTGAGGCGGCAAAATCAAGTCATTACATCACATCTACGGGTGCTGGTAACCCAAATAAAGAATGATGCTTCATATATAAAAAGATATATATAAAGAAATATATATGCGCCAAATCTCAACGGTACTTCAGTGTGAATTTTTTCATTTTACAACAACAAAATCAGAAGAAAGTGCTTTGTCCTAATTTTTACCTCAAAAGTAAAAGTGCGGTCACATTAGCCAAATTTTATGGACAAAAAAGGTTCACTGTCTCTCGTCAATAATGTAGTCACCAAACCAAATGGTGAATCCAGGTGACCAGCCTGAATCCGCTGCAAAATCTGCATGGATAAATTTTTCGCGCAAATCCTGATTACATGGATTTCTATTGAAATGACTGGATTTCACCTATAAAAATTCGCCGAACTTCGGTAAATGTCTCCGCACCTTAACTGTTGGAGAAACTTTCGTACACAATGCAGTGCTCGTTTGTCTTACCCTCTACTGGTGAAACGGAGGAATTACATCTTGAGTCTGATACCAACATCTTGACATCAGCGTCTCCTTCCTCAACAGACCGCTATCATCACTCAAAAGAACATTGACATCCCTGTATTGATGGACTTGCTCATGACTTTACAAAACCAGCTTGATCGGATTCTGACCGTCATTTTATGTTTTACGTGATAAGGATACGGATGAAATAGCATGGTGCTACACTTATAATTTTGGATTTATTTATTCTGACGATTGGAAAAAAATACCTCGTTTGCCATCTGGGGCGTGCTTTTGTTTGCCTTTCTGCATTTTTTTTAACCACCCGTTCCTTAACTGCTGACCGCATGTTCTACTGTAGCACAAAGCCTGTCTATCTAGTTTTTACACTTGATCGCGCTCTGTTTTTGGTGCTGAATGAAATCTGGTGCCTTATTCCATTTTGTAAAGAAAAAAACGGCACTATGTTTTATACTTTCGAAAAATGCTGATTTTATTAACTACAGGGCTCTACACTAGTCCATTGAATTTGCCTAAAATTAACAGCCTCACAGTCATCATATCATATCAGAGGTTCGATATGTGTGGTTTAGAAAAGAGGAAGTGGATAAAGGGAGCGGCAGGGCGTCTGTAAATTCATGTTTTTTAAGCAAAATTGCTACACAGTTAAAGGGACATTTTACTTAAAAAAAAAAAAAAAAAAAAAAAAGAAGATACTTTTATATATGTGAAATAGATATGATCACTACTGGCACAGGTCATCTTGAGTGGTTCAGCTGTAAGGCTTTGCTTGGTGCTTAAAGACCGTCTCAACACATCTTGGCAAAAACACAGTGAGAAATCGTTCATAATTTGGTGTATGAGTATACCTCATTGACCATTTTGGCCTTTTTCATGTGCATATCTTGCATTCAATGTGAAAGAGTAAGAAACATCCACATAGTCATTGGATTAATAATATACTGTTTTTGCTGCTTTATAATGCAAGGATGCTTCTGGAGGATTTGTACATAAAATTTTATCTTTGATTCTCTATAAAGGAACATTATTTGGATGGACAGTGAGATTCCTTGCATGGGAAAGCATAACATATGGGGCTATTCAGTCTTTTCATCTTCTCTGTGTTGTCAAATGCTGTTGGTAAGGCACTGCAGGGTTTTAGTTACACCGTTGCTTCCGTTTCACTCCAGTATATGATTCCTGTCAGTCATCGATCCTATGCAACGTCATCGTGGATTTCAAATGGAAGCCAAATATCGTAGCTCTGTAATGCTGTCAGCACTGCCAATATGTTGTGTGTACACTGTGTATATAATTTGTGAATAATTTTAGGATATGTGCCTAATATTCATTTTCTTTGATGGATTATGATGAAGTCATTTTAAGCACAAATGATGTACAGTATGTGATTGTTGTAACTGAAATGGGAGGGCTATAACTGAATGGATTTCATGTCACTGAATGTGTACGTTGTTTCTGGCTGTAATATATCAATGTAAATATTTGACTACCCTGCAGGCTGTATTTTGATGAATTATCTTTTTCTAGCCATTTATAACAGTGCTTGGAAATATGGAATATTTTGTGTACAGTGTCTTTTTCATCTTAACAGTCCCGCGGATGGTCTGTGAAACACAGGCAGCCCATAAAGATTTACTGATCACCTTACCAGTTTTAAATTATTTGTAATTCAATAAACCTAATAATTATTTATTAATTGTTTATTAGTTTGTTTTCATGACTTCATGCAAGCACAATGATGAAAAAACATACAAGAAAGATATTCACATAATTTTTATATCAACGTTTCATTCAGTCATAATATTAACTAAACAAAGAGTAATACAATAAAAACATTTTAACTATTTAAAACACAACCAATTTTAGTTTTCAGTCTAACGTATGCATATTGACTAAAATATAATTCTCATGCTTACATGAAAGGATAAACGTTTCAATCCTAAGCATGTACAATGACGTAAACGTTAAGTAGTAAGTGATATTTTAAATTCAAGGATTGGTGGACACCTTTTACAGAACATTTTTCATTCTAACTTTCAAGATACTTACAATACAACAAATAAACAACACAGACTAGTGTACATGAATTAGCTATACTTTCAAGAGTTTATATGAGCTTTGAGATCATTCTAATAAAGACCAGGAATAATGTTAATGTTTTTTTGCATGTTAAACAATTTCAATATGGTGAAATAAAACACACCTATGAAGCTGTGAGTACTAACAAATCACAGCACTATTAAAATAAATCTAAGGATCTAGAAAGCAGGTTCATGTACTGTATCTCATAAAGTGTGAAACAGATAGAAGATGCAGCTTCAGTTATAGTTATTGACCTCTAATGGTGATGGTTGAGGTGATGAAGTCAAAATCTGCTGAATAGCTTCAATTCCAACTTGAGCAAATGCATAGTTAATCTTTGCTTAATCATTTTCTTTGTTTTGCATATTTAGCAATTCCATACCAGGGATACGGATCTGTTGGTTTTCTTTCCAGACCATTTTCACCTAGAAAAAACTGACGAAGGCAGTTCTGCGCATGACGAAATCTGCCAGGGTCTACTAAATATCCTCTGTGTTTAAGTGTGTTTACCCAATAGGGTTCATCAACAAACATGAGGTAATTCTGAGGAGCCTGTTTAACGGTTCTAATCAAGTGATAAAAATTCAGATACAACTTTTTTCCCTCTTCCTCCAGAAAGGCAGGTGCTATATTATTGATTTTGTCATCACACGTCATCCTTACTCCTTTTGATTTTGGGTCCAAGCGATCAATTTTATCACACCTGGGTAAATACCAGATAATTTCTTTACCCCTTAGATCCATTTTCTGAATTGCGAGTTTCAGATCATTTAAGCAAGAATCATCATAGCTTTCGAAGCTTTCGACATTCAGAAACCACCCTTCGAAGTTCAACTGGTGGGCAATGTCCACTAGTTTCTGTAGGTTTTCTGGTTTGGCCAATTCTTTTGTGTCTTTCACATCTCCCCCATCTCCCCGAGTAGGCAAAAAAACGGTGCCAAAAATGGCGACCCCATTCCTGTGTGCCTGATCAATCCAAGCCGGATCCGGTGCGAGCACTGCTCCTTCATAACGTGACCCACCAAAGAAGACAAACTCTTTGATATACTGCCAGTAATCAAATCTTATTCTCGTTTCCTCTGTAATGACCTGAGGAACTCTTTCACAGGTTGGCCTTGCTCTGAATATTAAGGTGAAGTCTTGGTGTGTGGTTTCATGTTCTTCTCTTGACCACTCATAAGTAAAGATATCTGTTTGAAGGGGTGCTGTTGAAGGACGCAAGTAATCATCAGAAAAAGTCTGACCCTCAGAATAATCTTTCAGTTCTGGGAAGTCATTAACAGCGTTCTCTGGTTTGTTCAAAAACCAAGTGTATGTTTTAGGAGCAGTTGTTCTTTTTTCCTCTAGAGCAGGCATCTCATCATAAAGTACTGTTAGCGCCTCTTGATCTGTGATTTGTTCCAGTTGGTAGTTTAAATTGCGTGGAATATGAGGCCAGTAGAGTTGAGCCACAATGAAGTATGGGTGAGCAGGAGGTTTGCCATCTCTGCTCCAGCAATATGCAGAAGTCCCCTGGAATTCAGCATAACATTCCCCATTTATTTTGCCTTTTTGAAATTCTTTCAGAAGGTCAGGATCTTCGCTGGCTATGAAATCACCATCAACTTCATAAAAAATACCCCGGATGGTAAAAGCCTTTTTTAAGTGCATGGCATAATATTCCTTCGTGTTGTGTTTACCTAGTGCACGAAAAATGTACCAGCGGAAACAGTTTTGCTCCACCCTCTCCCACAATGGAATTATGTAATCATCACTCTTGTTTCTAAAATTTTCTTCTTTCATGAAATGGTAAACCCCAAGGCACTCAACTTCAGAGAGCAAGTATACATCCCACGAATAAAGAAATCTGTCTGGTTTTGGAGGCTCTTTGCCTTGATTTATATTATCCATCACATTTTTAGCTATTTTAAAGCCATGTACGTCTATGCTTTCTTCTGTGAAATGCCGGTTAACACATCGAATAATCTCTGTGAGCTCATGCCTGTAGCAATTTATGAACTCAGTCGACGTACGTTGCTCCCCTTTTAGATATTGAATGGCTTTGTGTAAAGCTTGGAGAGCCTCTTCATCAGAAACATTGTAATGTTTGTTTCGAAACATGAAAGTCTGAGCTGCAAGTAGTACCACATCAGGGGATAAAGTTGAGATGTCACAATCATCATATGATTCAGCAGCTTTCCTATAATCTAGATTTCCTTTTTTAGCTTCGAGCAATTCGTTTAAAATTCGATGTGGAGATGTATATACAGAATCAAGAGAGTAGGAGCGCGATGGTGTAGGACAACATTTCTCGCAGTTAATAACAGCCTGGATTTTTTGCTTTGCAGTACCCGGACAGCGCAAACCACAACAAAGTGCTTCCTCTGAGAATGCTAGCAAGATACCAGATTTATCATAATGCATGTCAGACATGCATTTTTTTAGCTCTGAAGCCCAGAATTGAGCTTCTGATAATGTCATATTTGGGTCCATATACTTCATAACAACAGCCAAGTTTGTGAAGGACACTGGCTCATTGTTTTCTGCCATTCTGGAATGCTTAGTGTATACCTATGAAAAAAATGCATTCGTATTGAGTTACATGGAAGTAGGCATAATGCTTTCAAGGTCAACTGAGAATATTTATCTATTAAAATCCTCTATTGCTAGGTTAAAATTCTTACATTTGAACTCTTACAGCTCTATTATTTATGTTTTCATTAGCTACACACAAAAAGTTAAAAGTGAAAAAGCAGAATGATTTGTCAAGTCCTGCCTGGCTTGGGTTGGGTAGCAGACCTCTACACTGTGCTTCTCAGATGGTTTTAATCAAAATGAAGCGAAAACTATCCTACTTACAATTTTAATGCAATTTAAATCTAAATATCAGCTCAGAAGAGAATAATAATAATAATAATAATGTATACATTTAATGAGTATATTAAGTATAATAATTACAACAAACAGTTAACATTTTAACCTATAGTTTACACACTAAAGTATACAGTTACTTGCAAAATGCAGAGCACAGACACATCAATATGCATACAGTAAGTATAAAATGGTATATTACTTACCAAAAAGTAGTTTGGTGTTGAAATAAGAAAGAAGAATTGGCTAACTTTTCACTAACAGCCAAACTTGCCTGTTCCAGTGAACCACACCACACAACCGTCTTCCCAAATTTAACCTTTCCAGGAGAGTGGGCGGGAAAGGCGTGTGGATGTGTGTGTGTGTGTGTGTGTGTGTGTGTGTGTGTGTGTGTGTGTGTGTGTGTTTTTATTCTTTGTTTGCTCAAGTATGAACATATCTTTTATAATAGGTGATACAGGATAAAAAAAAGTCCTCTTTTATCATTTATTGTTATTTTAATATGGTCAAAAAGAGTAAATGTCCACACACTGAAATTGCAGGTGGGTTTTGGATTATTTCCATGTGGTGCTTTTGCAGCAATTGATTTTTTTTTTTTTTTTTAAATGCATTGTATACCATAAACGTAATTGTTACCATTGATCAGATGTTGAACAAACTGAGATTAGTCAAATTAAGTGTCAATTTACTTTTTCAAAAAATAAAATAGCCTACCTACAGTAATGTGTTACGTTGCATTTGTAATATTAACATATTTAGATTGGCACAGATTAGTTTAGATGATGAGACATGTTCTAATTATGGTAAAGAAAAACATTCATCTTTCAGTGGCCAGTTAAGCAGAAGTGTAAGGTTGCGTTGTTAATATCAAATATTAAAATCTGTCGACATCAGGAGGAATGTGCAACAGTTATAAAAACAGACATGTCGGGTCAAGATTTTGAGGACTGCTTCCTTGTTCCACTGAACAGGTGCATGTGAATAAGTCAAAAAGGAGTGGAAAAAAATCAGGCTGACAAATAATAAGAAGGTTTGCATCCATTTATTTTCAGTGACATTCTTTTAATCTCTGTTTTCACTGTTAAATACCACCTGAACTGCAACAACTGTATCTGAACCAGTGAGTGGAACCATAAGCACCTGTCCCCTGATGTTTCTCAGCCCATAACACAGATATTTTTTTCAAAAGAAAGAGTGTGGTTAAGATTTGACTCCTTTTATTAGAAACTATTGAATGGGAAACAGTGTAGGATAATAGATTTCATGCATCCACAAACCCTAATCATCAATTCATCCACAGAGCATAAACCACACTCACACTCATGTTATGGGTTTATCACCTTACCCTTAATGCAATTTTTTTGGGTCGGGGTGCCATATGCCTTGGGACTGTCCACATGTGCAAAATTTCTGGGATATGGCGCTGGATGTTTTGTACAAGGTCACTAGCATTAATTTTCACAAAGACCCTGTTATTGTTGAATGATAATCCTCAATTTTCTCTAACTGAGGACTTGAAATTTTGGTTAGCTGCCTTGACTGCTGCAAAGAAGCTATTAGTTCAGTGGTGGAAACCTCCTCATGACCTCTCTAACAAGCATTGGTTACATTCCTTACTGGAGAGAGATAATACAGTTTTATGCAAAATTTTGGGCACCCCTGATAAT
Organism: Spinibarbus caldwelli; assembly: GCA_039654775.1. Classification (NCBI taxonomy): domain Eukaryota; kingdom Metazoa; phylum Chordata; class Actinopteri; order Cypriniformes; family Cyprinidae; genus Spinibarbus; species Spinibarbus caldwelli. The sequence continues at coordinate 8,139,753 of CM077221.1, forward strand.
TATCATAATTTTACTTTATAGTTTGCTGGACTCCAATGGAATAAGACATCAATATTTAGTAGAGCCATCTTTTGCTGAAATAACAGCCTTATAGCCACTGATAAGTTTCTGAATTCTGGCTGCGGGTATTTTGGACCATTCATCCTTGCACAATTTCTTCATTTCATTTAAGTTTGATGGTTACCATGCGTGGACAGCCCGCTTCAACTCAATCCATAGATTTTCGATGATGTTCAAGTCTGGGGACTGGGATGGCCATTCTAGAACATCATATCTGTGTCTATGCATGAATTCCTTGGTAGATTTGGAACAATGCTTTGGGTCATCTTAGTTTCATCTGTCCACAGCCCATTATTCCAAAATAATTCAGGCTTGTCCAGATGAGCCTCAAATGACTCTGCATGTTGGCAGTACTCAGAAAAAGCTTTTTCCACATCACCCTTCCATTGAGCTGTTCCTTGTGCAAAGTGCACTGGACTATGGAACGATGTACATTATCAGCAGTAAGATGTTCTTGGAGCTCTTTGGAGGTGGTCTGTGGTTTGTCTGTGACTATTCTAACCTTTCTTCATTTACATTTACATTTATGCATTTAGCAGACGCTTTTATCCAAAGCGACTTACATTGCATTCAATTTACAGTTTTTTACATTTTATGAGCTCTTGCTTTCTCTGGGAATCGAACCCATGATCTTGGCGTTGCTAGCGCCATGCTCTACTATTTGAGCTACAGGAAAGACGGGCAAAGATAAGTTGTGATACAGTTAAAGGAACATTTTACGCTCTCTTGAAAACATTCAAACATGCATGAAAAAAATGATGCTTTTATATATGTGAAATAGGCTTTGCTTGGTGCTTAAAGACCGTCTCAGCACATCTTGGCAAAAACACAGTGAGAAATTGTTCATAATTTGTTGTATGAGTATACCTCATTGACCATTTTGGCCTTTTTCATGTGCATATCTTGCATTCAATGTGAAAGAGTAAGAAACATCCACATAGTCTTTGGATTAATAATATACTGTTTTTTGCTGCTTTATAATGCAAGGATGCTTCTGGAGGATTTGTACATAAAATTTGATCTTTGATTCTCTATAAAGGAACATTATTTGGATGGACAGTGAGATTCCTTGCATGGGAAAGCATAACATATGGGGCTATTCAGTCTTTTCACCTTCTTTGCGTTGTCAAATGCTGTTGGTAAGGCACTGCAGGGTTTTAGTTACACCGTTGCTTCCGTTTCACTCCAGTGTATGATTCCTGTCAGTCATCGATCCTATGCAACGTCATCGTAGATTTCAAATGGAAGCCAAATATCGTAGCTCTGTAATGCTGTCAGCACTGCCAATATGTTATGTGTACACTGTGTATATAATTTGTGAATAATTTTAGGATATGTGCCTAATATTCATTTTCTTTGGTGTATTATGATGAAGTCATTTTAAGCACAAATGATGTACAGTATGTGATTGTTGTAACTGAAATGGGAGGGCTATAACTGAATGATTTCATGTCACTGAATGTGTACGTTGTTTCTGGCTGTAATATATCAATGTAAATATTTGACTACCCTGCAGGCTGCATTTTGATGAATTATCTTTTTCTAGCCATTTATAACAGTGCTTGGAAATATGGAATATTTTGTGTCTTTTTCATCTTGACAGTCCCGCGGATGGTCTGTGAAACACAGGCAGCCCATAAAGATTTACTGATCACCTTACCAGTTTTAAATTATTCAGTAAACTTAATAACTATTTATTAATTGTTCAGTAGTTTGTTTTCATTTTTACACCAAACTAAAACTAAAAATAGAGTAATACAATAAAAACAACAATTTACCAGCTCTGATTTCAGTATTAAAATTCTTGAACAGTTAGGGTATGTTCTGGTGTTCAAGAAACTTTCGTTATTTTTTGTTCTTACAATGTGAAATTCAGTACAGCAAAAACACTGGTTTGTGGACACAAGAGAAACCGAAGGTGTAGATGGATAGACCCCTCTACTGGTGAAATGGAGGAATCACATCTCGAAATAGGGTTTTCAACTTTAACTTTCTTGAGAACGTTCAAACATAAAAGAGAAAAATGATGCAAATGATGAAAATGTATATTTATATTACAGCTGAACCATGTTCTACGAGAAACTCCAGTGTGGTAAAATAAACTGGATGTTGTATATATCTCTATGGAAAAAAAAAAAAAAAAAACAACAACTGCTGATGGAATTAGAAAATGCAACCGGTTGGTTGCTATTTTAAGACAAAAAGTTAGCCTAAAGATATATTATAATAATAATAATAATTATAAATAAATGTAATTTAATAATTTAATTGCTGTTTTTATGACACATTGTAGCTAATGCACAAGCAGTTTTAAAACAGTGCGGAAAGAAGCTACGGAAAGAAAAAAAAAAAGAAAAAAAAAAAAGGTTAGCAAAGTTCGATTCCTTTTAGTGAATTGGTTCATTCGGAAGGTTCATTTAATAAACTGATTCAGATCTGTGAGAGAGGCCTCGCGCGTCTTTTACAGAATTATTTAGATTAACGCCTTAGTTCATTAATACTTCGTTTCAGTCATATTCTGTTTTAAAAGAAAATAAAATTTCATGCATTAATCTATAATAGAGAACAGATCAGTGATTTAATGTGTTCTGTCTGTTTTGATGCTGTCTTTTTAATTGAGATTGATTCATTCAAAAACTTTTGTTTTTTATTTTGAATCCAGAGAAATATCTTATGGCTAATATTTATATTAAAGTCCCTTGTGGTAAAGTTTGATAGTGCTTGTGGTCAAATTGAGGCCGCTTATTCTTTAAGGATTCTGCTATTTATTAGCCCAGCAAGCAATTTTCAGTTTAATAGACGTCTAATAGCCGTCCAAACACAGCCCAGACGTCTAGGCTAAAGCAAGGCTAAATTTGGGCTGTCAGTGAAAATTAATAGACGTCTAACCATAGCCCAAGAATAGACTAGACATCACATAGACAGCTAATGAATGACTACATATATACATCTAATAGACAACAAAATGGCAATCCATCCAAACAAATTAAATATACAGCTTTTATTAACTTAGACAACTTAAGACAATACAAAATTATAAAAAAAAAATACAAAAGAATTAATGACAAAATAAATTATAAATACAATACACTTAAATATAAATATTATGATGAAAAATCTGAAATTTAACAACTTAAGATAATAAAAACATAAAAAATGAAAAAAAATATTTTAAATAAGGTATTTAAAAGAAAAAAAATCTAATACAAATCAAGAGCATGTTATCACACTTAAAATTAAAACATTACGGATAAATGACAACATAAAAACAAGATTAACCCTTTTGTTGGTTTACTTATTTTAACAAATAAAACAACCAACAGTGAACTTAAAGGAAATTAATCATTATTGGTTTTATTTCTTGTTTAAAATGCTTCCCAACTGCATTTCTCAAGTCCAACTCTGTTGCTGCAGGGAAGTTGGTAATCACAGCATCTGCCAAATAAGAAAAAAATAAATAAATAAATAAAAATAAAAATAGCATAAGAAAAGCTTTTTTGACATAACTTTTTACTTTAATTACACTAATTGTGACAGGGAGTCATTCTCTTTTGCTTGGATGCCTACTAAAAACAAAAACGAGATATATATTGTGTATCACCATTCAGTGTATTAAAAAAAAGAGAGAAGTTCTCTGGTAAATGTTGTGTATTGTATATACATACCTCTAATGACCGAGAACAGTGCAGTCTTTTCAAATGCCTCCTTCTGCAGCGGACCACCCTCCTTCATGTTGAATTTCGACATGAGGGAATATTTTAAAACCCTAAAATATAATACAGATTGAGGTGGTTAACAATTGCGGACAAAGTTTGACATTTCAAATTGACCAGTAAAGAAATTCTTTTTTAAATTTCTGATTTGCGTTGTAAATTATTGAGTCTTGACACCACAATGTTTGATTAATGTGGCACATTTTTAAGGCTTTACCTGTTCAGCATCCTTCTGGCACTGTCTTTGAAGTTTCTTCCTTCAATTCTGCACAACTTTGACACCTGAATAACACATGTCAATGTCAAGCGGGTAGTATTATATGCGTCAGTGTACAAGTGTTTACCAACCTTAAACATTGATGCCCATTGACCTGCAAGTTTTCCATCACTAACCCTTTAGGAGTCTTTATTCCAGCAGTTTATGTTTATCCCTATTAGTGCCACAATCTGTCTCTGTCTCCAAAACTGTCCGGCACAACTGATTTCATAACAACACAGTGATAGCTGCTGTAACTAAGAGGTATCCCAGTACACACATTACCCTCAAATGTACATGGAATAATAAATTCACCCCTACCGTTTTTATTACAATGTTTTCTGTTTGTACTGTTTAGGTTTTAATGCTGCATTGCACATCTGAGCTATTTGCACTATTTTAATAATGCTGCAAACTTTTTATAATTGATCATTTTATATTGCCATTTTAAATCATTTCTATTTTGAAGCTTTACTATCAATTTGGAAGTTTCAAAATAAATCTTATTTCATACTTTGATATAATTTTCTTTTCTCATCATTAAGAGTCCATGTTTATTTCTGTTCAACTTCATTTCTCAGTTCATAAATCCATTCACAAGTCATACATCACATATAACTGAGGTAAAAGAAGGCAATTGAAAACATTTAATAATCAAATAGACATAAAAAAAAAAGTGCTAAAGGTCCAAAATAAAAAATAAAAATAAAATAAAATATGTTGGGTGGCCCCACCACCAATTAACTGTTTGACAAACACATTTAACCTGCACAAACCTTTAAAAGACACATGAATATGGTTTGTTACTGCAACAAAATCTATAAAATTATCTATAAAGCTGCTATTTTCAGAATGCTTCTATTTCAGAATTTTTATTTTAGCAAAATCTAGCTAGTTCATGAATATTTTTGTGGTTTATTAGGGCTTGCACAAATAAAAAGGTTGAAAACCACTGATTTAGGGCATACAGAGCACATACAATGGTTCTCTATTAAAAGGTCAATAATTTTCTTAACTAGCAAAGCCTTTAAGCGCTGTCCCAATCACTCAAAATCACTCATTTATCCAAAAGTAGGCACCTCATTTTTTTTTATTTTTTTTTTTTATGAATTTTCACAAAATGAGAAATTATGAAAACTTGCACTGATTCTCACACTAGTGTGCTTTAATGTTTAATGGGGAAGTTTGCTTTTAATTGCTTTAATTTTGTACAAAATTTCAGAGTCACACTTGTCAAAAATGGCCAGCCATTGAAAGTGAATGGGGAAGAATAAAAGTAAGAGAAACAACTAGTGTCCATTTGTACAGGCTATGCGTTGCACATGTCAAAGAAATGAAACCAAACACCTTGCAAACACTGTTGACTTTGCTTACATGACGGAATATCAAACATCTCAAGTTATTTTGCCAAAAAACGACATGTAACCAAAATCAAGGTTATTTGGGCTAGAAGTGGGTTACACATAGCCAGACTATATCGGGTCTATAGTTAACCGAGACGGTGAAATGACGGCTATTCTTGCTGGGTAGTTAGGCCTAGTTAGTTACAAGTTCTTCAGGTCATGATATTCGAAACGAAGACTGGTTAAGAAAAACATAAGAGAGGATTTAAAATCTTTACCGGTGAGGTCAATATATCTACCGAAATAAAGGATCTTTTTTTCCACTACAAAACTGTGCTTGTTATAAAGAGAGATTTTACTTTATTTAGAGGTTGCATTCCATAATTGATACTACATTTTGAAGTATTCAAAGGGGCCTGTTGTGCTTATATAGCCCATCTTATTCATTTGGTGGGTATTATTTCGTGGTCTTTGTTTTCCTTTCGCAAAGTATTCATAATTATTTGTAATCAACCACCAAAAAGAGAGATGAAATGTACAATTTATTTGCAAACAATACAAAACATTTTCAACATATACAAATGCATAGGCTACAATGTAAGAGAAAACTTCATATAAATTATACATACATCTACAAATTTAATAAAGAATCTAAAACTCAATTCTTGGTATAAAATATCCATACAAAAATATTTGTACAAAATACTGTACAGTTCCCCCCAAAAAGCTGTGTGACACAGCAAAGTAATTTTGCGAAGAATTTCCAAATAAGTAAATATAAAGTGATGTGGAAAAGATTTGCTACAAACACTCATTCGAACGTATAGAAGTGAAATTATATGCCATTAAAACCACATCATGGTTATGGTGTACACTTGTGCTCGAGTGCAGACATTATACAGCTGATAAAGTTGCTTATGAAACTGTTATTTCATCCTCTGATTCAGAAAAGTCCGAGTGTTTGAATGAAATGCTGGAATCAGTGCTGTTTGAAAGTTCGTGTTTCGGTGAGAGACAGAAATGTGATGTAGCGCAAGCATCATCTTCATCTTCCTCATCCTCAGAAGACTTTTTACCCAAGTCGCTGAGATCTGGGTGAGGATTTGTTTTGGTTGGCAGGGTTTGTTCTCGGCAGCCACCAGAAGACAACAGCTCCCTCTCCTTGGAGTTTCTCCATTTCATTCTCCGGTTCTGGAACCAGATTTTGACCTGTTTGAAGAGATTTTATTGTCAGTGATTGAATCTTAATAAAGCAGAAAGAAGCAATAACATTTTGCCTCGATCAACAATTAATATAGCAAATCTAAAATATCTAAATTATTTCAGATATTTAAATGCATATTTAAATGTAGCCTAAATGTACATATTTAAATATTTTTTTATAAAACATTGTTTTGATATAATTAGTAGCCTATATTTGTTAGTATATGAAGAGTTCAGATGCAAAAGCCTCTAAGTGCCATCTGAAATTTTCATCTAAAATGAGCATTTTTATCAGGCTGCTATGTTTAGGTTTAGTAATTTTATTCTAATGGCAATGTATCTGAACTCTTCATATTCTTTTCCACCCATATATTCACCTGTGAATCTTTTAGGCCGAGTTTCCCTGCGAGTTTTTTCCTGTCTGGCTTGCTGATGTATTTTTGCTTTTGGAACATTTTCTCCAGAGCTTTGCGCTGCACATCAGAAAACACTGCCCGGCGGAGCATCCCTCTTCTGGGCTTCCCTCTCGCAGCAAGAGGCCAGGAAAAAGTTCCAGGAATGGGTACAACCGATGAAGGAGCTGTTACAAGAGACAAGTACATAAGGTAAATAATGCATTCATGCACACATTCACAACAGTGTCAGACTTGTTTCGTTTTTCGCCCAGGAAGCTAAAAGTTAACGTTGCGTTACTAAGGGCAATCGGGTGTTGCTTTTCCCAGGGACAATCTAGAGTGCTGAGTGATCAGGGAGAAAGAAATCTTTTCTTCATTGTAAACATTATTTTGAATTTATTCTCTTGAAATGTTTTGAGTGAAATGGCACGAGGTGACTAATTAGCACATGAGCCGGATCCACGCTGCATTGGTATGGTAAAAAGGCAGAGTATCCTTTTCTACGAGCCTCCCAGCGAAGGACAGAGAAGTTAATATACCGTGAACGGTAATTGTGTAGTAATGAACTGGCTGAGAAAAGACTCCGGACAGACGGCTAAGGCCATATATTATTGCCACAAAAGGAGATTTACACTTTCAAACTGAACGCAACTGCATGCCGGAATACTGATGACCGGGCACCGCGTTTTTTGCCCTCAAATAATTTTCATTAAATGAACACGAAAAGCAGTTGAGCGCGCTCTAGTGTTTTTTGTTAAGGCATTCAGCGCGCGCAGTGAAAAGAGTCGTGCTCTATTATCATTTGGTCGATAAAAGAATGGACTATAGACATTTAATGCCTCAAAAGAGCATTTTAAGCTCGTACTTTAAATAGCCTGTTGAGGAGTTGCCTATGTAGAGCACGTCCAAACCGAAGTGTGTCTCGCGCGCAGTCAGCTGAAGTTGATGTTTGGCAAATGCAGCTACGCTTTCAATGCTTTTTGTCGGCGATTTTGTCGATTTTTCTGATTTCTCGCTCTCCATTCTAAACGCACAGCTCTCGATATTGTTCTTTTGCAACTCTTTCCACAAACACCAATCACACTCTATGTGGTCTTGTGAGAATATTGAAACCGCTCAATGGCTCCTAATGGGCGAATTAGTCCATGACTGGTAAACGCCCCTCTGTCGCTGGTTAAGTCTATCTTTAGCGGGTTTGTGGGTGGTTTGCCCTGGAGGGAGCTGACCAGATTGGTCATGGTGCTGACGGCATTGTTGGCAGTCAGCAGGCCGAAATGCTCCCTCACTGTGGGAAAGACCTGCGCCAAAAGCGCTAGTAATTTGAGGAATTAAAGAGGAGAAGAACCTCACGTTGGCAATCGATTAAACTAAACTCTTTTGTCTCTCTCTCTCTACTCAGTGTTGACTGAATTCAAACCACTTTAAGTGGACTGTACAAGCATTTGAATCTGAATACTCACCAGGGAAGTATGAGGAACGGACGAAAGGGCAGAATGAACCATCAAAATAAGGTACTGAGAATCCTTTGGGATGCATGCCGTGAACGGACGGTGGGGATGTGGCTAAAACAGAAACGCAAACACAAGTTAGTGCTGTATTAACTTATATTTTGTCATTACTAATGGAAATATTAGGTTTAGTTAAAACACTCACCTTTCTTTGGTGATGGTGCCAAGATGGCACTCACCCCAAACTTGAGATAGGTTGGATCCTTGCTAGACACTGACGTTTTTGGGGGGCAAGATCCATGTTTCTCCGTGATACTGGTGCTGACTCTGTCCAATAGCCGGGAGTTATCCGGGATGGAAAGAGGTGTTGAAGTAGGAGGAGAGGCGCATGGCGAGTGCGCGTCTTGGTTCAGGTAACCGCTGGGTCTGTTGATGCGCAGGAGGTCCTCCACCAGAAAGCTCGGGTGAGCCGGGAAAGGTGAATGCAACGATGCTGCAGGACGCATAAATGCGGAATATATTGCAGGTGGTGCAATAACACTGGGGATCATCATTGTCCCGGCTATTTTAATGCGAAATTAGACGATAGGGTTACTCCTGTTAGGATTAGAAAAGTCTCTTCTGCCAAGCTCTGAACTGAACGAGAGGCGATTTGCTTCTGAACGTCTCCGTTTGGGAAGGGGTCCTTTATATCTAGGCCCCTGTAAGGGTCCTTTGAGGACTGACAGCCGCAACAATGAGACTCAATAAAGTCCTCCGCTTGAGTCCCATTGAATGATGCCTCGGAGATGCCTGATTGGTCCGATAGAGCAATTTATGATTGGATTAGACTTCATAAGATTTGAATGGCCAGGGCATGCCGCTTAACAAAGAAGAAGTGGTCATAAATATTGCAAATCGACAAACTATTTATTTATTTATTTATTTACAGCACAAGCGAGATTTATTATGTACTTATTTGTGTCGTAGCCTTAATATAGTCTATATATGCTTACTCTTTTGCAAATGTATTTTTTATTTATGACACACAATGTGAATGCAGCGTAATTATTATTATTATTTTCAAATGTGAACATTGTTTTCAGATTCATAGCAGTGACTAAATATAAATATAGATTTATATAGGCTATACATTTTTGGAATTGAAAGAGTCTGAAAGGTTTTTTTTTTTTTTTGGAAACTTTGTGTAAAATATAAATAAAATAGGTTAATGCTCTTCAGACTATGCGTATTGCCTGTATTATATGCACAGTTCTTATCCTGTTTTATGCCGTTCCTTTAGCTGTCAAGAACCTCCCGATTAAACCCCCATTTAATAATCATTTATGCTGTATGCTGTATACTTTTACTGAAATCCAATCTGGGCTCTGTCACGGAGAACAGCTTTAAATGGATTTGTGGTTGAATCGCCATGACAGATGTGTTAGATATATCCCCCGTGTTTGAAACCGGCCAAGTCTTCATTCACGTTTGCCGGGGCCTCACTTTACACACGCTCGCGAGACGTGTGCAGCTCCGTTTGAACCGTGAACTGCTCGCGCCTCGCTTTCTTTTACCTTCACAAAGATCTCTGACTCAAAAACACACCGATCTCTGTTTCTATAGACGATGAGGCTTATTCTGCCAGTTTAGCCGCTTGAATAAAAGTGCATATGTGATTTGAAACGCATGCGTAAGAGGTGCATTTAAACGCGCATTTAACTGATATGAAAGACTGGACACACGCAAGTTCTGCTCGTGAACGAGAGACTCAAAGCTTTATGTTTTAGGTTTGGCCCTATCAGTTAATTAAGACAAAAATAATATCATAAAAAAGTGGCAATAATAAAACAATATAGTTGAAACAACAAGACCACGCTACTGCGCAATGACCGAAAATGTTCGTTTGTAAGCGCCCCCAGTTTAAAACTCTCAAAAAAGTTTCATGTGTTCGTAACGCGCATTATAGCGTGGAGGTTTCACTCCTCCGAGCATAAACTCTTTTTGAAGCAGTCAAGCATAGAAGATGGGCCTCTAATGCCTCTCATAGATCTTATTTTGAATGTAATAGATCGTATTATTTATTTATTTACAACTCTCTGCTTTTAATCTTTATTATCATGAAATTTGTTTTATTTTAAATTTTAACAGTTCTAAAATATCACATATAACAGTAAGGACAATATCAAATGGACTAAATAAGCTACATGGGTATAAAAATAAAGCTTCTCAATACCTTACATTAATGTTTAGCATGCCCATTTTAAATATATAAAACTTTATCAAAGGACTCCACATTACCACTAAGATCATATTTATCCCTTAAAGTTATAATTTCTATTTACATATTTGTGGCTGTATCCTTTTACCATTAAGATGAATCATTTTTATGAATAATTTGTATCTGTGTCTGTGAGGATGTCCGCAAAGTAAGATTTGTAAGTTAATTTTCTTTTTTTTTTTTGGCCCTGCATGTATAAATCACACATGCAGGTGTTTACCTAGGTATCTAATTGGGGACTTCCCATAGACGTCTATTGTACTTAAATTAAGCTAATTATAATTACTATAGACCAACTCTATTCCTACAACAGGACTTTTAGCATTTTAAGAAGTGAATACAGACATTATTTACTCTCCTTACAAAACAATTTTTCCATTAAGGTATATCTGAAAAGAGTTTTTTTGAGAGTTATCCGAAAATAATTTTTTTTGAGAGTTAGCTAACTTGTTGAGACCAGCTATTTAGTTTTTTTAGAAACACACACATACACATACACAAACAGATTTTGTAAATGCACCTTAAGCAAAAGTGATGAGGCAAATTACCAAAACAAAGCCTTTTTCCATTATGTTTAATTTTTTTTTTTTTTATAACTCCATATTTCTTTGCTCAAGAAAATCCTTCTATTGTTGCGGACTAGCAGATGGTTAGCTGGAAACGTGGCTTAGTCTCGATGACCGAAGCTAATTTCTAATAGCTGTGGAAGCTTGGCACATTTTTTTTCCTTTTAGCAAAGGCTAAAAACAGCTGGTGGGATTTGATTAAACCCATTAAATGCACATTTCCAAGATATTATCCCCCTCCGGAACACCTCGACTTAAGTGCAGACACTGGTGAGGGGAGCAGCTACGGTGCCGTCTAGATTCTTTACACAGTTCCCTTATTTCACAACAATATACTAAATAGATTAACTTGCGCATTATCTGGCGTCAATATTGCCTAGTTAAGAGAAGGGCTGAGTAAATATATTACACATGCATGAAGGGTTCTTTTGGGATAGTTTTACTGGGTGTTGGATCTGGCAGGTGGTTAAGTGTTTACTCCTTTTTTATTAGTTAAAACATTGGCTTAGACAAACAGGAAGTCTTCTGTTTTTGTGCTTCTTAGGTGCATTAGTTCTTTAAATTCTTAAATCTAGCAGGACAAATAGAATTTCGGTTCTTAGAAATTAAATTTTGAAGTTACATTCCATATAAGCTTCATATATCGTGAATAATCAGATGATATAGCAGGCCATTTCTTCCAAAGCATGATTTTTTTCCCCTTATTTTTCTAAGCGTTCAGAGGATTTGCATTGCCAAAAAAATATATGGAACCGCTGACAAGCATTAAATCGATATTAACTCGGCATTTAACATAACCCTACAAAAACCACACATCCACTGAACAAAGCCTTTAGTACGCATGGTCTCGGTCCACCTGTTCTTTGATATGTCAGGCAGCCAACCCGCGTTTGGTCACAGCAGGGATTACCGTTTTTTCTTTGGCCTTCAGTCTTGAACCCTCCATTGGTTGTCACCGTGCGACGTGTCTTCAGGTTTGGATGAAGAAAGGACTGGGACGGCAGAGACAATTTTTCTGAGACTATTAAATTCAGATGTCCCTCCTATTTGGCTGGCTGCATAACAGGTGCTGTTATAATCCTCTTTACATGGAGTTATTGTTCTCCAGACTCAAAAACAGGAACAAGCCAGGCTATTCACTGTTCTACAGGCCAGTTTTTAAAATTTCACTGACAGCTTAGGCCTTCCCTGAAGCAGATCTTTTGTGCATAACTTTTGCCCATGACTGAATGCAAATTTAATTGCTCGTTGATGACAAAATGTTCTTGATGGAGTATGACTTTGATTTTTTTTTTACAACTCAACATACATTTTAGGAATCCAGACAGCATTGAAACACAGGTTTTATGTGTAAAGTGGCTACAGCACTTTTTTTTTTGACTGAAAAAGGTTGTATTACAAGCCATAAATGATTATAAATAAAACAAAGATTATTGGATTTGCTATGTTTAACAAGGAAATACTATTTCAGAATTTCCACTTCAAAATTTCACATTTAATTCAATGTGTTACTTGCCATTTCTTTGTAATCAGTTGTGAAATGTACTAGCAATTTCTTTTTTCGGTGCATAAGTGTCTGATGTGCTGCAGTGTAGAGTTTGTGCTGATACAGAAATGAATATTTTATTCTCCACTAATGATGCTTGCGTCCCAGCAAAATAACTGAAATTTTAATGAATGCACTGAGCAGGATTTAAAAGGCAGCGTCTTCCAAATACATTTAAAACCTCTCAAACAGTTTTTAACTTGTGAACTGTGTCCAAGTAGGTGGTAATGTTAGTGTGGATGTGTCTGTATGGATGAGGCCCAGGAGAAATGGAAAGTCATTTAAGAGAAGGACAGAGGGACTCCAGCGCCTGTTGCCCGGTCTGCACTGACACATTTAATCGGATTTTGAGCGAGTGTGGGTACTTATGTCAGTCTGCGTTTTGTCAGAGCTGCAGAGCGCTGGCTGGCCGCAGTGCCTTAATCTCCCCTGCTTTACCTTCTAGAGGGAAAAACCCAGAAAGCCTCATTTAATTCACATATAATTCTCACTGAAGCACTCTGATGCATTAGCATAACAGCAGGAAAGCGTTGCCTTTTCAGTGTTTTTTGTGAATGTGTGCTTGACTGTCCTGTCAAGTAAGTTATACCTGCTTAATAGTATCGAATTTTGCATCTATCCATCCATCCATCCATCCATCCATCCATCCATCCATCCATCCATCATCCATCCAATTTCACGAATAATTACAAAGAGAAAGCAAGTAACACATTGAATTAAACATGAACGTTTGAAGTAAAAAGACTGAAATGATGATTTTTATTTATTTTATTTACTACTTAAAATCATTCCATTAGTGAATTTTGAAGACAGCATGTTTTACAAATAGCAAGCTTCAGATCTTCTTTTCTTATACGCCGTCAACTTCCATTTACCTGCCACAAAAAGCACAATTAAAATCTCTATATTTTCAAATAATCAATGTCTTGTTTTTTTGATTGGAAGAGGATATGAACTTTTGAACCAGGATACGGGTGATTTCAGGTTAAAAGCTGTGAGCCGTAATGAACCCTTCGGTCATCACACAGCATTAGATTCATGCGCAGGTACTTTAGTCAGGCAAATGGTACTAATGAGCTCTGACTGACTTTGCACTCGGGCACAGCAGTGGGCAGCCCCCTGATGGCAGGACCCCAGTGTGACCAAAGCTCTGCCTGCTTTAAAGCACAACAGTCATTCATGTTCATGAAACTGGTTTTTAAATCCATTTCCACCAGACAATAAAACAATAAAAATATGATTGCGACTTTTTATATCACAATTCAGACTTTAAAAAGAAAAAAAAAGAGAAATAAACTCTGAATATGATTTTTTTTAGGTATCTGCCTGTAACAGATTATATTTAATATGTACATTGTGCACATTATGTGTGATGTTTCTTACAGTATGTAAACTGTTTTAAAGTGTTTGAAATTGGAATTCTGACTTTTTTCTCACAATTCTGGGTTTCAATTTTGACTTTTTTCTTTGAATTCTGAGTTTATATTTCACTTTTTTTGCTGCCACAGAATAAAAAAAAAACAAAAAAAAACAAAACAAACAAAACAAAAAAAACAAACAAACAAAAAAAGGAATTGCAAGTTTGTTTCACAATTCTGACATCTTCTGAGAGAAGAACTCTGAGGTATAAACTTAGAATTAAGAGAACAAAACAAAACAAAACAAAACAAACAAAACAAAAAAAAAAAAAAAAAAAAAAAAAAAAAAACACACACATGGTGGAAACATGCTTCCATAATTTTTGGTCTTGCATTTCCAAGATACTATATTTGCACAAGCTAATTTTCTGGTTTGCTACATTAGGCTGCACTTTGCTTTTCCATTTAAACCGATACCAATTACCTTATTAATTTTTTATTATTAATATTATTATTATTTTAAAGTTATCTTACTAATTTTTGTACTAGGAATCTTCTAACAGTATGCCATGACTGTATTGTTACATTCCATGACTTCTATAGTTTCTATACTGAGCTAACGATGTTTTATTATAACACATATCACTGCATGAATGAGGCGTAAACTCATTCTCATATATATATATATATATATATATATATATATATATATATATATATATATATATATATATATATATATATATATATATATAAACTGGTTTTACGTTCATTTAGGTTTTATATGTACCTGGTCCTAAAGTCAGACATTTTTGACCTGCATAATGTCACTGGGATGTATATTTTGGTCCATGTATTCTGTTCAGAGCTAAACATGTCTGACTCCATAGAAAGTTCTTGAAGTAATGTTGAAGTATATTGTAGATAATTTCCACCTTACAGGTGATTTGTTTGAATAATCAGTGCAGTTTAAAAAGGTCAGTGCTGTTTTTTTTATTTTTTTTCCAGATCAACATGTGTCCTTTTCCTGGACCGCAGCTCACCCCAAATACTTTCCCATTGGCATCTCTAAACACACAGGGAAGGAGATTTCATGGAGCTTGAAATGCACAGAAGTTTGGAAGCAAAAGAGAGAGAGCGACCCTGATCTGAGACAGACAAGCTGACCGTTGTGTCACAGTTCAGTCTTTGAGGCAAACTTAGTTAACTTTATGAGCTGTATCCAAAGTTCTCATCAAACTGTTACACCATATCATGATGTAATCACCTGTTGAAACATTTCTGTGTTTACCAAAGCCATGCAAACAATATTTCTATGTTAAACTATGTGACTTCTGCCAAAATAACAAGCATTTTGGCAGAAAATCTAAAAATGTAATTCAAATGAGAGGTATGAAATAACCAATATAAATAAAATGATAAAATAAATAATAAATAATAACAAGTAAATAAATTAAATTGATTAATTAATAAAAAATAATTAAAACATGAACAGAATAATGAACAAAAATAATAAGATTTTATGGGGTTTTTTTCCCCCTCAATTTCTAATTTTATTGTGCCGGTTTATTCATTCTTTAGAAAAATAATAACACACCTCTTCTCAACATGCTGCAGGATAGTCCATCCAAAAAAATAAATAATAATAATAAATAAATAATTAAATAAATATGTCATCAGAATTCGTTTCTGGATGAACCAGCCATTAAAGGTGTGGTTTCTATGCTAAAACAGTGCAAGACGAGTTACGAGTTAAGTCTTTAACCCTAAGAATGAGTGATAGTAATAGTGATGATTTTCTCATGATATTTCTAGCAGCAGATTCTTTCAGCAGAGCATCTGTCTCCCTCTTCTTTGTGTACTCGGCCTCATTGAGCAGATTTTTAGAAGGCTGTGTGTGTGTGGGGCGTGGGGGGGATTCTGAGGTTGTATCAAAGTATCCAAACACTTCCCTGCTTTTGCATAAGAATGTGAGCCTGGTGCCTCTGAAGATGCCCGTGGCACTGACATCTCTAATCCCTGAAATATTGTCCGGCCTGCCTGAATGGCAGTGCATCAGAGCGCAAGTGTAATTATTCTCTAATACGTCTGAGGCTATTGCGTGTTCTCACACATTTACTGAGAGGATTGAGAACAGCCTCTCTGTGGAGATGAATGGTGCTACAAAAGAACAACCTGCTACGCTCACACTGCACACTTTGCCTTTGTAAACTTCGTAAACTTGCACTTTGAGGAGTTTTCATTTGCAGTTCTGGTTAGAATTTCGTTAGCATTTTTAAAATGATTTTCTTAATGCAGACCTGCATACATATGCTTCAAAGCACGTGAAGTGAGCTTTGTGTTTCTTGTCACTTATATTTAATGCAGATTTCCCTTTCATCCTGAAGTTTTGACACAAATATTTGTCTTGATGTTGTCTTTACACAGCATAAGCGGCACACAATCTGCATCAGATGCCGCATATATGGGTGTTTTTTCAACTTGGATGCGTTTATCTCTTTATATAGGTTAATTTTTTGAAAGCTAACAGATTTTATTTCTTTTTCATTTTGTTATATGAAGATAACATTAAAAAAAAAAAATTAGGACTGCTCCAACAGTTTTGACCCTCATAATTTTGTTTTTCTTGTTTTTAAGAAGTTAGTGCACATGTAATGTATGAAGCAAACAAAGAAAAATCAAGGTATATTTTTGTGAGCTGATTATGCAAAATTATGGAAAAAATATTATTTAAATTTTAGAACAATTAATATTAGCTAAAAAAAGGCTCTCAGTTTATATATATATATATATATATATATATATATATATATATATATATAAACTTAAAAATGTCACTTGCACCATCATCATTTCCATCACAGAAGGTTATATATATATATATATAAAAAAAAAACACACAACTGTTCAAAATTTTGTGGTCAGTTGTTTCATGTGACACTGAAGACTGGAGTAATTGCTGCTGAAAATTCAGCTTTGCATCACAGGAATAAATAGTATTTTTAAATAAATTCAAATAGAAAATGTTATTTTAAATTGTAATAATATTTCAATAATATTTCTCTATTTTTGTTTAAATAAATGCAGCCTTGGTAACATGCATAAGACACTTCTCAAAAACTAAAATCTAACTGACCTGAAACTTTGGAGCAGTAGTGTAATTTGAGATTTCGTTTAAATGACATTTTTTGGGAATTTTCATTAATTGACAGAACAAAATGACTGAATTCTCTAGTGATGTTTGCATATACAGTATATTGCAGTTTCAAAAGTGCAGTAGAAACACCCATATATACCATGAAAAGGTGTGTGTATATAGATTGCATGATGCTATAAACATAAGAATGCATTTATTCAGAAAGAATAGAAATTAAATATTTAATTATAAATATATAGAAATATGAAATGATTGACAAAAATTATATAAATTATAAATTCTATAATTGATGCTCCATTATATTTACACAGAACTAAAGCTGATATTTAATTTTCCACATAACAGTATTTAACAAGTCAATCCTGAATAAACGCAAAGCTGAGCTGTTTTTGTCCAGCGGTTTCTAGCAGTAATTGTAGCAATATTGTGTTGCGATCTTATGTAAACAGCAGCATTGGAAGGGTTTTCAAAACAGTTGCCCAGCCAACCCTTCTTCTTGAAGCACTCTCTTTTTTTCCTGGTCTCTGAACCCAATATTAAACCCAACACAGCCACAAAGAGCCTCAGTACGTTAGACTGACATAGAGCCCTGAGGAGTCTTCAGCTGACTCCGGCCATTCTTCCACACAGAGTGGAAACTAATGACAGTGAGCTGGTCCTGATTAGACAAAGAAGACGGCTTTAAAATTGGCTTCTGTCCCATTACAAAGCACACCGTCATTGTATCTAATGGGATCCCTCCATTGACACCAGGAGTGTGAGTAGAGGCTTTCCAGCATGCAAGTCAATTGTGACCCTCATCAGACTGAGGTTGTTGATTGGAATTGTTCAGGGGTTAATCTGCAGGAGAGGAGCATGATGGGAAAGTGAAGTTTCTAATAAAGACCCGTCATTACCTCTATGCACACTTTCACAGGCTTTAGTGCGGCACAAGTGTGCTGAAGTGGATTTGAAGTTGGGTAATCAAATTTTATTCAGCACAGACACTGCAAATGTTCTTCTTGGCTCTTCTTCTAATTGAAAATTCCACGAGCCTGAGTGTAGGACAGTTGCAGCTTGTGTGGATTGAGTTCATACATGCAACATTATGCTGATAACTTTTGCTTCTTCTAAAAATCTGATAAAAAGCTGTTTTCTTTTTTCCTCATATTACCAATGCAATTAAAAAAAAAAACATTTCAGTGATAGAAATCAAGCTACGTGTTGAGAATGGAAATTTAAAAAAATGCATTGGTAATACTTTACTTAAAATCTTTATATATACTGCATTATAAAGGTATCCATAATGTACATTGTAATGCATTATATCTTTTCATAAATAATTGTAACCATCCATTATAATATTTGAAGGTTTGTTTATCTGTTTTAATGCATTATACTTTCTAAAGGTGTAACAATATATATTATAACGTAATTTAACTGTGGTTACAATTATTCATGAGCTCATACAGTACAATGCATTATAAGGTGCATTACAAGGCATAATTAATCCATTAAAACTACTTTTATAATGCATTGTACGTATATAAAGGCTTTAAGTAAAGTGTTACCAATGCATCTTCCATGCTACATTTCCTCCTTTTTTTGTTTTATGGTCATCTCTTAAACATTTTGTACTCAAACAGCCAAAGGTTTTCCTGTACATGATGATTTTATCAACAAACTTGTTCTCAGAACGTCCCTTTAAACATAATTTTTTTATATAATTTTTTATATCTACCACAATTTGTGTGCATATCTGAGTGCGATTGCATTACTTTACTTTCAAAAGTCAGACAGACTCAATCCTCAAAGACTCAAATCTACAGAAGAACAAGGGGTTTCTGGGCCATCTTTGGCTCTGTGGTGCAGGTTGGGGGATTGGATTAAGGCGAGAGTGGCTGGGAGGTAAGTCTATTCAGCAGTGTCTGAGGACTGCTATTGTGGACTTGAGAGTGAATGTCAATAAAGGGGCAATCAAGCATGGGGGCAAGGGTTATTTTAGAGGAGCCATCCCTATTCTGCTCTACCTGTGACAGGCCCTCATGTGCCTTCCTCAAGCCTTGTGGAGCCACTGAGGACAAAGAGAGAGAATAACAATCCTGCTATGTGCCGCTCATCTTAAAAGATATCCGTGGAGAATGCGACCTCCCTCACATTTATACAATACATATATATGCTCATTACTAAACACAGCAAAAATTTGTCAAAATAAGCTGTTGCTCATGTGCAGCATAACACATTTCTCTCTTTCCTACTGTCCAAAGTTGTATCATTTTAGTTCATTTTGAACACAATAAACTAGATTTTTATGTTTTCTGAAGAAAACGTGAATGATGCTTGTTAGTGTGCATAAATAACTTTTAAGTGTTATAGGCGTTGGCCTGATAAGTAAAATATTTAAGCTAATAAATTATAGCCAAATGATCATTGGACCCCACATTATTTCTAGTACCTATTGATGAACTCAAATAAAATATATTTTTTAAGTACGTCATATTTTATCTGTTGCACACTATTATATTTGTGGCATTTATATTTTCTATTTAACTTGTATAAATTAAAAGTTGACCATTAGCTTGTATGTTCCATTTGTTCATAGTTGGCCTACATTTGTCAAATGATTGTGTCAGATAGTTTTCGGCTATACATGATGTTCGGTGTCATATGAAGCACTCAGAGATTTGGACTTTTAATTGTGAAAGTTATACAATGTGTAAATTGATATATAATATTGGTGTATTGATTATCGGCTTAAAAATATAAATAAGATAATACATTTTGGCCATCATATAGGGCAAAATTTCCATATCAGTGCATATTTAGTACTGATCTTTTGAACTCTGAAGTCTTAAAAAAGTTTAAAACATTGATAATAATAAGAAATGCTTCTTGAGCAGCACATCAGCATATTAGAATTATTTCTGAAGGATCGTGTGACACTGAAGACTGGAGTAATGATGCTGAAAATTCAGCTTTGTACCACAGAAATAAATTACATTTTAAAATAGGAAACATCTGTTTAAATCGTAATAATATTTAAAAAATATTTAAATATAAAAATAAATGCAGCCTTGGTGAACATAACAGACTTCTTGCAAAAACAATACATGTCTTGCCGACCCCAAACTTTTGAATAGTAGTCCACTTCTCTTTTTCTCTTTCAAAAATTGATCGAATGCTTTGCAAACTACTGTTAGATCTAATTTTTCTGCATATTAAATTATTCTTTTGCACAGTTTTTACAGTTATTGCTCGTGCATTCACAGCAGGCACCAGACTTCTATGTAACGTCAGGTTGACGTTGGACATGACGTCGGACAGACGTTGCATTTTGGTTGAAAATGAAAATCGGGTTGACGTCAATATTTGACGTCAATTTGACGTTGACTTAACGTTGGATTTTGGTTGCACAACCTAAAAACAACAAAATCTCAACGTCAGCTGACGTCGGTATTGGACATCAATTTAACATTGATATTACACGTTGAATTTACGTTGAATTTTGGTCACCCGACGTCGCAACCAAAATTTAACCAAATATCAACGTCTTATGACATTGTGTGCCTGTTTTGTGCCTGCTGGGTTTTGGGTATACTTTAATGTCTGAATGATACTGAAAGATATTATTAACATTTTGTTTCATAAATATGAGCTCTCCAACAGAATGTTAAATATACAACTGTGCATCTATTACTTGATCATGTTTGCATACATGTGTGCAAACATGAGGCATCCCATGAAATGCTTCTTTGGTAATATTACAATTATTCAGAGGACAGCGTGAGAGAAAGTTTATTACAGCTGTGCATATGGCTTGATTCCTTTTAGTTGTGTTACATCTGGTTTCGAGACTGAACCAGTTTAACTCTGTCAAAGTAAGTGAATCATTGCACACCACCAGCTACACACACACACACACACACGCACGCACGCACGCACGCACACACGCACACACACACACACACACACACACACACAGCATTTCTCTTTGCCCCATTACTCACAAGCCAGCGTGACCAATCCTGCTTTGTCACCAGTGGTCAGGTCATTCAGTGCTGGGCTGTATTTCTTTCTCTTTTTTCCACACACTCACTCGGTCAGCTGTCGTATGAGAGGAACGTAAAGGGGGGAAAGACGTAGCTTCTGTCCCTTTGAGTCGGGTCACCGAAAAGAGTCACAGAGACAAGAGCGAGAGAAAGAAATGTGCGATTTAAAAGAGATTTAGAATTTAAAAGAAACTGTTGAAAAGTGTGTGTGTGAGGGGAGGGGGCTGAATTATCATTTATATCGTCTCAAGAAGCAGATAGTTATAATCTTATCAAATATTTATAATCTCAAATTCATGGTTTGTGATCTGAAGAGCTCAGAGTTCACAGTTCTGGTTCATTGAACAAAACTTATTTACATGCATTTAGGTGCATTTTTACAAATTTTCACCAATGCTAAAGAATTACTTAGATTGTGAAATGTGTAAAACGTGACGTTTTTTATCTTTAAGACATTAACTTGAACCTTAAAAATTACTTTTGTTGATGCTAACTAATAAAGTCTTATTGATTTAGACAATGATTTATTTTGAAAAGAACACATCAGCATAAATATACTTTTGTTACCTGACCATCTTCATAGTGTATAATTATTAATTATATATAATGTAATTATTTAATAATTTATATATTCAATGCTTTATTTTCTTTATTGAAACGATTTTATTCACACTTTGCATAGCTGACTGTAAACTGTTTTGTCAGGTAACCTAAAATGTTTTTTTAATATGGTAAAAGCTACACTAAATGGTTTTATTCTTGCAAAAAAAAAAAATTTAATAGGACAAACTCAATCCGAATCCATTGCATTTAACCAACAAATTAATTTTTAAGACCCAGATCAGTTGTAAACAACTCTCAGCATATATTTTTACAGTCTAGTCTCCTCAATCTCTTCTCCATATGTCGTGTCCCCTGTTATTGGGACGAATGGACATCTTGCCACCAAGCTGGTTCTTAATTCTCCATGTCAAATACAATGGCAGCAATTATATGCTAATCAGCGCTGGCCTGCCGTAGCCCTCTCGCTGCAATGTGCCTCTCTGTATGTCTGAGCTGGTACCCGTGAGCGTGTTTAGTCACGGCCTATTACAGCACCATTACGACGGTCACGCTTTAAATCAGGCTTTCTCCACGCAGACGCTAGCGCTTTCAGTCTCTGTGTTCAAAATCATATTAATGATAATGATATGTAGTAATGATAGGTAATAGTCATTATTAGGATGATAGTGAATGTAATTGTATGTAATGAATATGATTTTTACAAAAACACTTTTGGCTTTTTTGCCATCCTATATTTTGTATTTTTATGAATCGGTGCATGCACACAGACTGATAGCTTAGCACAGGTCAAAAAAGATGTGCATTGATGCAGGGTCACATTTAGTTTGTGTTTTCACTAAAAAAAAATCTATATTTTTGTAAAATGATTTTTTATTTGAATGGATTTTAAGGTAAGTTTTTATTATCCTTGTATTTAAAATGTTTTTAATGGAGCTCACGTTACTGTGTTTTGAGATGTGAGGTAAATTAATATTTTTATTCTTTATTAATAGCACTGGGACATGTATACAGGTAAAATATGCATGAGAGTAGACTATTAAAATTCTACAAGTTGAATTTACTTAAAAGAAAATGGATTTTACTTAAAAGAAAATTTAAATATATAATTTAAATTTGAATTCAATTCATTACTTAATATGTTGATAAAAAATGGATGTTGATGTTTGAAATAATATTTCAGTAGTGTATATTTCTTGTTGATATTTCCTGTACACCAGGGTTATTATATTTAACTAAACTAAAACTAAAATCACATTTTTTTTTTTTGATGTACTAAAATAACAAAAACTAAAACTAAGATAAAAATAGATAAAAAACTGTAGACATTTTTAAAAAGAAAAACTAATAAAAATAACAAAAACGTATCAAAATTACTTAAGCAACTTAAGTTAAAATTAAATTAGAAAATAGAAAAATAAAAGCTAATTCAAAATGTAAATAAAAACTATAGTATCTCTGTACATACACTGAAAAAACTGGTGTAGGATTTACTTCGAAATCTTTTCACTCAGAAATTTAGCAAATAATTACAAAGAAACAGCAAGTAACAGATTGAAACAAATGTGAAACTTTGAAGTGGAAAATATATTTTCTTTTTTTTCTTTCTTTTTTTTTTATCTTTGTTTAACTTATAAAAACTTTTTCTTTTTTTTTTTTTTTTTTTTTTTTACAGTATAGTAGTAAACCAACAAATGAGTGAATAGTAAAATGCCTTTGAGGTTGCATTTAGTTAAAAAACACACATCCTAGCAGTGATTTGTGCCCCAGCAAGAGGGTTTTGCTGAAAACTGTATGTTGCATCAGTCTTTCTAATTTTGATGGTAATTAGGGGAGCAAATTGCCGTTCTCACAAAATGCAGGAAAAGCAAAAGTTTGCCGATTAGCATATGTGCTGCGTGCTGGCATCTCCTTGACTCTCTTCAGTCATCGAAACAGCGCAGACCGGCCCCGCTTTTAGCCCGGCACACACCCATAAACGCTTCACCCGCACAAAGCAGAGGCCGGGCTGAATGGCCACTTTGACAAATGAATTGTTTTAAAATGAAGCTCCCTGTCTGTCTGTTGACTGCACCTACGCCCCGATCTCCCCAGCACCCCCTGCAAAAAACTTTAACACACCCCCAGTGGCCACACCTCCCACCCCCTAAAAGCAAAGGCCCCTTTTGTTAACCTAATGTGCATTTACCAGTTGCTTTAGCCGGAGACATCTGCTGTGTGCAACCAGTCAATATTGTGAGGCCAGTTCAAAGCAGCCAGTTCATTATTCCTGTCAGCTTAACAGGCAAAAGGTGGCAGACTGCGGGAGTGCTGGAGCACAATCCCAGGCACAATGAAGGGCTCATTACGCCATGATTTATCAGGACAAGATGCCCGTTTTCACCTCGGGCCGGCACCGGTCTTTAGGTCTGCCCCTTTCCACGTCGCCACCCCTCACAGTGAGATCTTCAGAGAGAGATGATATTGTAAAAGGTCACGCTGACGTGGAAAGCACGGTGGCTAGGGTGAAGTGTGTCCGCCGAGGGTGGCCCGGTTTTATAAGCATTAGCTGTGCATGTTTGTCTTGAGAACTCAGACTGTTTACTTTTGTTTGCCAACAAACTTTTCTCTTTGACAGTTAACTTAAAAGATGTGGTAACATCTAAATTAACTGGTTTGGATATAGCCAGAAATAATTTAATGTGACTGATTCAGCATTTTTAAGGCTCAGATTGGGCAGAAATTGTTTCTTAGGGTAACAGGTTTTGACTTTTGGCAGTGTTTGTGAAGATTTGTCTGTTTTGCTGAACTTGCAACAACATTTTGACAAAAAAGATAAAGTAAAATTTCTAAGGCCTCTAAATTATCAGCATGATCAAAAATTTGCCAAAAAACATGTTTTTCAGAACGCAAAATGCCTTTTAGTATAATTGTAAAAGTTGTCAGAGGAGATCATGTGTTATAAAGTAAACCTAATAAGAGTAACTTTTATATTGTTTGTAATATTTGAAGATAAACACTTACTGGACTGAACCAAGGTTTCCTTCATTATCCATATATCATTTTGTAGAAAAATCATGTTAAAATGTATCAAGTATGATAGTCAACAAAAAACAAATGCATTATTTTTCAACAAAATATTTTATAAATTATAAAATATTTTATATAAATAGATTCAATTAACTGTTTTTTTTAAATATATTTTTTTAAGATTTTTTCATGTGTCAGGCTTTACAGGGTTAAATGTGTAATCATTATAAATTAATCATTATTAAAATAATCATTAAATTCTTCAAATGTAATACATTTAAAACATCTATGACAACTTACCCAAATCATTAAATTCTTCAAAAATAATCATTAAATTCTTCAAATGTATTACATTCCAAACGTCTGTGACAACTTACCCAAATCTGACATTTTTGAAAGAAAGTGTGTGTGTGTGTGTGTGTGTGTGTGTGTGTATATATATATATATATATATATATATATTCCATTATGTTGTCTATTCAATAGTATATTATGTAAAATAATTTAGAGCAGTAGTAAAAAAACAAGACTTGTTTAAGATCCCTATTTATTTAAATGATAAACATAGTAAATGATTTTAAGAATTAATATATCACTGGATTAAAGCAAATCTTTAAATTTTATCAGACAGTGCAAAGTCAGCTTCTATTTCACCATCTCATTGACTGTCTAACACATTATTTTTAATTTCATACACTGGGCTGAACCTTAGAAATTGGTGTTTAAAGACATGATCCACCTCTGCCCTCTATGAAAGCCAAGTATAGGTCTCATAATGCTCAGAGGAGATCATGTGAGCTGATGAGTATGGCTCATTCATGCATATGCAGTGAGATCATAGCGGCTGTTCTCCCTTCAGCACACTGCACGCATACAGAGCTTAATTGCTATTTAATGTATGGAGGAGACTAAATAGGGCAGAAGAGAGAAGATTCAGTCTCGACTCATGTGGCGTTTTGTTAAGACGCCACAGTCACACCTCTCTCTGAATCCATTTGCCTAAATCACAGCGTCTCCAGAGGCCCACTGGATAATATACCAGCCAAGCCTGGTAAACTGTTTTGTTAACAATGCATTATGAAGGCAAGAAAGGGAGGACTAAAAGAAAAGAGAGAGGCAAAAAAAAAGAGGTGGACACTTCTGAATGCCAAACAGTTGGGTGGGTGTGTTGGGCCTCTCTATTCGGAAGAGCAAGAGGTGACACCCCCGTTTCATCGCTCCACACACACACACATATATACGCATGGCCCATTTGAGCCAGGCTCTGCTTAGTCACGCCACCTGCTCTACGCATTTTTCGAATACACACTCGTTCACAACCACGATGGCAGCGACAGACGGTGTCCCGCTTCCCCCAACCACTCTCTGTCCCGTTTTTACCCATCACTTTCCGTCCCGCTCCTCCCTGAGCACAGGGTTCAATAGAAGATGACAGCGAAGATTGAATGGCCGTCACGGAAAAAGCAAAAAGACATAATGAATCGATCAATAATGCTGAGATCAGAGGACTGTTTAAAGTCTGTGTGTGTGTGAATCCTTATGGGTCATCCGTCACGGTTAGTGTTTCCTTGTCATGACAAGTTATAATAAACACCCTTTATTTGCTCTACATCATCTCACCTCTGCTTCAAAGGGGGATTAAATGTATCCCAATCTGACATAGAATCATATTCATTTTATGAGAGCCAGCAGAGCCTGAGGTTTATAATGACCATCATTTGATTTAAGTAATTGTTTTTATTGGAAACCTATTTAGGCCTGTTTCAGCAAAGATTGTCTACACGCAATAAACAATGTTCAGCAAAGATGCATTAAATTGATTAAAAGTGATGGTAAAAACTTTTACACTGTCACGAAAAATGTATTTCAATTAAATGTTGTTCTTTTAAACTTTCTATCAAATAATACTAAAAAAATGTGTCCTGGTTTCCACAGAATTAAATTTGAAAATTTAAAATAGAAAACAGTTATTTTAAATTGTAAAAATATAGTATTTTTTATTATTTAACTTATTTATTATATATTATTTCAAATATTTAATAATGTATTTGTGATCAAATAACAACCTTGGTGATCATAAGAGATCATTAGAGAAAAAAAAAAAAAAAAAAATATATATATATATATATTCAAGATTCAAGATTCATCACATACACGATTATATAGAGAATATATAACCAGCAGTGAAATGTGAGTATATATATATATATATATATATATATATATATATATATATAAACATTCTTTAATTTTATTATTTTTGAAAACCATGTGGAACATTCTCAGAACTTAAAAACATATACAGTTTGCAACAACTTTTTTAGTTTAAGTACTCAACATATTTACTTGTTCTGTCAAAACTATGGCCAATCTCTTCCAAGAGCTGCCTAATATCTAATTCAACTGCCATCATTTAGCATCTCACCATGTTCCACACTTGCAGTCTCCCAGGACAGCTATCCCCAAAAGGACTTAGCAAATCTAGCCACTATTGAGGAGAGTAAGTCCCTCTCTGATTAGCCATTAGCCACTGCATCGGTGGGGTTTAGTGCCCCAGCAGTGCAGCTTCTGCCCCACTCCCCCTCCCATGTCTGTCGTTGGCTTTCGTCCTTTCTCTTGACTAATTGACACAGAGGGGTACCTGACAGGGTTGCAGCCTGTGGGAATAGGCATTGACATCTGATCTGATGCTCACTTAAAATCAAAATCAGACTAAAGCACACTGTCGGGCCTTCTGAGCTCCCGTGAGGATGGAGATCTTGCCAGCAGCGGCTCAAGGTTTGGGACACTGATGTCAAAACTGCAGCCAGCACATGAGAGATGAAAGGACAGACCATTTTCTCGGTTTCACTCTTATTAATTGGCAACATATCAATGTGCAGATGATATAAGTGAAAAGGGAAACTGAACTGTCATATCTTACATGAAAGCATTATCATGTTTTCTTACCCTACACTTGCATGAAAGAAATCCTGTCAAATGCTTTGAAGAATGTTAGATTTCTTATATACAGTATACCCTTTTTAGGATCGGTAAGATTTTTTAATGTCTTTGAAATGTGTTTGTTTTCGAAGTTTTTGAAAGTTTCTTATGCTCCCCATAAAATGATCATATATAGTAAAAAAAAAAAAAAGGATTATTGTGAAATATTATCATAATTTAAAATAATTGTTTTCTATTTTAATGTATTTTCAAATCTAATTTATTCCTAGGATGCAGAGCTGAATTTTCAACAGCCATTACTCCAGTCTTCAGTATCACATTATCCTTCAGAAATCATTCTAATATGCTTATTTTGTAATCAAGAACGTCTCGGTTACGTATGTAACCCTCGTTCCCTGAAGGAGGGAACGGAGACGTCATGTCGGATGACCGACGAAATTGGGATCTCGCCAGAGAGCCCAATCCACTTCGAATGTAACTAAACGAGCCAATGGACATTGGCATGCGATTATTGCATCCAGCTGCCGCTGATCACAGCATGAGCATAAGAGGCAGCTGGTGCACAGCATTAATTCATGCTTTCGCTGAGGAGCCGAGCCGGTGACCAGGCAGTTCAGCGGTGGTACAGCGACTGTGGCAACGGGACGTGATGTCTCCATTCCCTCCTTCAGGGAACGAGGGTTACATACGTCACCGAGACGTTCCCCTTTCAGTCGGTCACTCCAAGTCACGTCGGATGACCGACAAAATTGGGATCCCTACCAAAGCGTCACAGGAGCTGCCCCTTCCAGTGCCCTGTGTAGGCCTCCTGATCCTTCCTATAAGGCAGACGATAGGACCGGGCTCTACACAGAGAAGGTCAACAACTGTTGTTCCTTGAGCAACCCAAACAGTAGGACTAGGATAACACTGGGAAGCGTGCCCTTCCACTTGGAAGAGACACACTGTGGAGTCACCTCCATACCGTGGAATACACATATGGGATCCCGGCAGGGTCTCTCATATGGGCACTAGCCTTGCACCAAATTTCAAGAATTCATTGGCTGAAAGGCCTGGCGCTGGACGCTCTGCCATGTCCGGACGTCGGAGTGCTGGAGGACTCGACAGGGTTTGCCTGATTAAGGAACTCTCTGGAGAATTAGACGTAAGGATGCCGCAAGCCGACTCTGAGCCGGCCCTCTCAGTGCCACTACCTGTTTGAAGTGAGAACACAGGAGGAAACTGGTTCGACACGTAGGCTATAAAACCTAGCGAACGTGTTGGGAGTCGCCCAACCCGCAGCTCTACAGATGTCTGCTAGCGAGGCACCACGAGCCAGCGCCCAGGACGATGCGACACCCCTACTGGAGTGAGCATGCAACCTGAGCGGGCAGGGCACACCTTGTGCTTCATAGGCCAAGGTGATGGCATCCACTATCCAGTGGGCCATCCTCTGCTTGGAGTGGTAGGAACCTTGGGCACATAGCCGGGCCAAGGCCTCAGTGTTGCACTGGAGTCTGCTGGCCCAAACTCAAGGCACGATTTGTTGACCGAAAATGCCTGCAGGTCCCCCACCCCCTTGATCGAGGCCAAAGCAGTCAGGAGTAGAGTTTTCACAGAGAGAAACTTCAACTCGACTGACCGCAACGGCTCAAAGGGGGCAGTTTGTAGGGCTCTTAGCACCAATGCCAAATCCCAAGAGGGTAGGGAGGGAGGCCTAGGAGGATTTAACCTCCTGGCCCCCCTGAGAAACCTGACGACCAGATCATGCTTCCCCACCGACCTCCCCTCTATGGGGTCGTGGTGGGCAGAAATAGCAGCAACGTACACCTTAAGGGTGGAGGGGGACAGCCTACGCGCCAACCCTTTTTGCAAAAAGGAAAGCACGGCTCTGATCGAACATCTCCAGGGGTCCTCACAAGTCTGCACACGGGTGCCCCGTCTCTGAGGAAGCAGATCCTTCCTCAGAGGAATCGGCCAGGGAGGGGCTGTCGCGAGGAGCATGCGTTCCGGGAACCAGGTCCTGTTGGGCCAATATGAAGCCACTAGCAGGACCTGCTCCTCGTCCTCCCTGATCTTGCACAGTGTCTGTGCTAGCAGGCTCACTGGGGGAAAAGCATATTTGCGCATGCCCTGGGGCCAGCTGTGTGCTAGTGCATCTGTGCTGAGCGTTGCCTCAGATAGGGAGTAGAACCACTGGCAGTGGGCGGTTTCTGGAGATGCAAACAGGTCTACCTGAGCAACTCCGAACCGACTCCAAATCAGCTGAACCACCTGGGGATGGAGTCTCCACTCCCCAGGACGTCCTGCTCGAGACAGCTCGTCAGCTGCCTGATTGAACACTTCTGGGATGTGGATGGCATGAAGGGACCTCAGATGCTTCTGACTCCAGAGGAGGAGGTGGCGGGCGAGTTGTGATATGCGACGGGAGCGTAAACCACCTTGCCGGTTGATATACGTAACGGTCACAGTGTTGTCCGTACGGACCAGAACGTCCCTGCCCCGAAGGCGCCCTCTGAGGCGGCTCAGGGCAAGGCGTACTGCCAGCAGCTCGAGGCAATTGATATGCCAACACAGTTGGGGACCCGTCCAAACCCCTGACACTGCTTGCCCGTTGTACGTGGCGCCCCGGCCGGTGGCCGAGGCATCCGTGAATACCACAGCATGCCTGGATACCTGCTCCAGGGGCACTCCTGCCCGAAGGAATGAAGGATCTGACCACGGGCTGAAGGTTTAGCGGCAGGGCGGTGTAATCTGAACCCGGTGAGTACCGCGTTTCCACGCCCACCTCGGGATTCGGCCATGGAGCCAGTGCTGAAGCGGTCTCATATGGAGCAGACTGAGCGGAACTATGGCCGCAGCTGTAGCCATATGCCCCAGGAGCCTCTGAAAGCGTTTCAGTGGGACCGCTGTCCTGCCTGATAAAGTCTTGAGGCAGTTCAGCACCGACTGAGCACGTTCCTGGCTGAGGCGTGCTGTCTGGTTGACATGCCAAGTCCAACTCCATGCCAAGAAAAGAGATCCTCTGTGTTGGCACGAGTTTGCTCTTTTCCCAATTGACCCGAAGGCCCAACTGGCTGAGGTGCCTGAGCACCAGGTCCCTGTGTGCGCACAACTGCGCTCGAGACTGTGCGAGTATGAGCCAGTCGTTGAGGTAGTTGAGGATGCGTACGCCCCGTTCTCTCAGGGGAACAAGGGCTGCCTCTGCGACTTTGTTGAAGACGCGAGGTGAAAGGGACAGCCCAAAGGGCAGGACCTTGTACTGATATGCCCTACCCTCGAACGCGAATCGCAGGGAAGGCCTGTGTCACGGGAGAATCGAGACATGAAAGTATGCGTCCTTCAGGTCGATCGCTGCAAACCAATCTAGGGGACGGACGCACCCAAAAATGCGTTTCTGCATCAACATCTTGAACGGCATCTTGTGAAGTGCACAGTTCAAAAGTTGCAGATCCAAGATCGGTCGTAACCCACCACTTTTCTTGGGCACAATGAAGTAAGGGCTGTAAAACCCCGACCTCATATCGGCTGGAGGGACCGGTTCTATCGCGTCCTTCGCCAGCAGGACTGCAATTTCCGCGTGCAAGACAGGGGCATTGACGGCCTTGACTGAAGTGAACCGGATGCCCTTGAACTTGGGGGGACACCGGGCGAACTGAATCGCGTAGCCGAGTCTGATGGTCCGCAGGAGTCACCGACACGGACTGGGGAGCGCTAGCCAGGCTCCGAGAGACCGTACCAGCGGGACCAATGGGGCCACCAATGTACCCGTGGTGGGGCAGCGAGGTGGAACACAGGGACTGGCCCTGGGGCCTGTGACGGCCTGGCCTGTGACGGCGGGGGGCGGGGTCTGGGTGTGTGGTGTAACACTCACCTGATTCCTCCTCGTGTGGGAGGAGACACAGGAACCCGGCTTGAGGCTTGTGACAGCCGGGCGTTTGACGACTTGAAGCGGGGACTGGAGTGCTACCACCCTTACCTGGTTCCACGAATGGGCTGGAGGGGTGCTCTTGGGCAACTACCCGATGCCTGCTGGCGAGAGAGGAGGAGGGAAGCGATCCCGTGATGCACGGATCACCATTCTCCTCCTCTTGAGACCCAGAGACTGAGGAAACCGCTCTTTATTGATTGTTTTAGGTACCGCTGGCTGCTGGGCCAACGGCGGAACAAAATGAAACAAAAGATTCTTCACCCGGCCCTCCTCCAGGGGAGGGAGTGTTGCAGTCACCATCTCCCGACAAGCAGTTTCCTCCATCTCTGGGTCGCCCGTCCCAGGGCCTCTTGCACTTGCGCTTGCCGCCAGGTTTGGTGGGGGCCTGGATGGGCTGGGCGTCCTGCCTGTGACCAGCTCAATGGCGCTGCCTGGTGGAAGGGTGCTGCGGCTGCTCGGGACCGGGGGCGGCCGCAGGGGGGTGCCCACGGCAACGAGCAGGCTGAGGGGCTGCGGCCGGAGTGGAAGCAGCAGGTTTCCTCCGGCACATGATGTGTTTGATCGCCTCAGTCTGCTTCTGGGCTGCCGAGAACTGCTGGGCAAAGCTCTCGACAGTGTCGCCAAAAAGGCCGGTCTGCGACACGGGAGCATTCAGGAACTGTACCTTCTCCTGCTCCTTCATGTCAGCGAGACACAGCCGGAGATGGTGCTCCTGGACCACTAGCGTGGACATCGCACGACCCAGAGACTGTGCGGTCACCTTCGTCGCTCGAAGCGCGAGGTCCGTCGCAGCACGCAGCTCATGTAGAACCACCAGGTCGTGACCACCCTCGTGCAGGTCTTTCAGGCTTTGTCCTGGTGGCTCACAGACTCTATAAGCACTGCCAGTTAGACCTGACGAATACTTACAGGCCCGTGAGGGGAGACACGGGTCACCCCGCAGAGTGGTAGCGGCTGTTGGACACAGTTGCATGGCCACAGACCGCTCCACCGAGGGGATACCCGTATACCCCAAAGCGGCCCCACCATCGAGGGTGGTGAGAGCGGAGGAGCCACAAGATTTGTTTCGGGCAGTGAAAGGTGCCTTCCACGATCTTGTAAGCTCCTCATGCACTTCCGGAAAGAATGGCACCAGAGAGGACGCGCTGAGAACCAGCGCGACCCCCACCGAGAAACCACTCGTCCAGCCTCGAAGGATCGGGACATGGTGGAGGATTCCACACGAGCCCGACATTCTCGGCGGCCCGGGAAAGCATAGCCGAAGGGGGCAACGCAGCCGGGTCGCCATCCCTGGAGAGAGAGGTCACACCCTCCGATGCAGTGACCGACATCTGGTCGTCAGAGAGGGCAACGAAGGAAAAGCGTGGTGCACCCCGTTCAGCAGAGGGCCCTGTGCGCTCCTTCAGCTGCTCCACCGGCTGCGGAGTGCTTGAGAGGTGAGGAGCTCCATTTGGGAAGCAGCAGGTTTCCTCCGGCACATGATGTGTTTGATCGCCTCAGTCTGCTTCTGGGCTGCCGAGAACTGCTGGGCAAAGCTCTCGACAGTGTCGCCAAAAAGGCCGGTCTGCGACACGGGAGCATTCAGGAACTGTACCTTCTCCTGCTCCTTCATGTCAGCGAGACACAGCCGGAGATGGTGCTCCTGGACCACTAGCGTGGACATCGCACGACCCAGAGACTGTGCGGTCACCTTCGTCGCTCGAAGCGCGAGGTCCGTCGCAGCACGCAGCTCATGTAGATCCACCAGGTCGTGACCACCCTCGTGCAGGTCTTTCAGGCTTTGTCCTGGTGGCTCACAGACTCTATAAGCGCTGCCAGTTAGACCTGACGAATACTTACAGGCCCGTGAGGGGAGACACGGGTCACCCCGCAGAGTGGTAGCGGCTGTTGGACACAGTTGCATGGCCACAGACCGCTCCACCGAGGGGATACCCGTATACCCCAAAGCGGCCCCACCATCGAGGGTGGTGAGAGCGGAGGAGCCACAAGATTTGTTTCGGGCAGTGAAAGGTGCCTTCCACGATCTTGTAAGCTCCTCATGCACTTCCGGAAAGAATGGCACCAGAGAGGACGCGCTGAGAACCAGCGCGACCCCCACCGAGAAACCACTCGTCCAGCCTCGAAGGATCGGGACATGGTGGAGGATTCCACACGAGCCCGACATTCTCGGCGGCCCGGGAAAGCATAGCCGAAGGGGGCAACGCAGCCGGGTCGCCATCCCTGGAGAGAGAGGTCACACCCTCCGATGCAGTGACCGACATCTGGTCGTCAGAGAGGGCAACGAAGGAAAAGCGTGGTGCACCCCGTTCAGCAGAGGGCCCTGCGCGCTCCTTCAGCTGCTCCACCGGCTGCGGAGTGCTTGAGAGGTGAGGAGCTCCATTTGGGGAAGCCCTCACCGTAATCCTCAAATCACCTCTGGCTCCACCGTATCCAGCGGCGCGCACGCCGGATCGCGGCAGAGGCAGAGGGACTCTACCATGTTTGACATAGCGGAGTCTATTACGCAACTCCGAGATAGTCATGTCCCCACAAGAAGAACATGAACCATCCACGAAAGCCTCCTCAGCGTTCTGAATGCCCAGACACGTGAGGCAGCGATCGTGACCGTCCTGAGGCGCCAGGAAACGACCACACCCAGAAACGCACGGGTGATAAGACATCTTTAAAAAGACACGATCACCCGTGTTACTCTTTTAGAGAAATTGCTCTTTTAGTGCTGAAGCACGCAGGGGAGCTGGCCACCGCACATTCCTAGTGTGGCTGTCAGCAGGAAGACGATCTTTCTCTCCCGGACACCGTGACCACCGCTGCTGCGCCGTATCGCCTGCACTCGTCTAGCAGAACACTCTCTAGGAAAGGGAGAGCAGTAGCTTCAACCACTACCGCTCGGTTCCGAAGCGAAAGGATGAATTAATGCGGTGCACCAGCTGCCTCTTATGCTCACGCTGTGATCAGCGGCAGCTGGATGCAATAATCGCATGCCAATGTCCATTGGCTCGTTTAGTTACACTCGAAGTGAATTGGTCTCTCTGGCTAGATCCCAATTTCGTCGGTCATCCGACGTGACTCGGAGTGACCGACTGAAAAGGGAACATTTCTTATCACCAGTTTTGAAAACAGTTTTGCTGCTTATTATTTTGTGGAACAGTGATACATTGTTTATTTTCAACATTTTTTGTTGAATAGATAATTCAGAAGAGAAGCATTTTCTTGAAAAGTGTTTTATAAGATTATAAATGTTTTACTTTCACTTTTTGTCAGTTTAATGCATCCTTGCTGAATAAAAGTATTAATTTCTTTCCAGAATAAAACCTGGTAATTGTTCAACAGTTCTTTATTGCAGTCAGATTGAAGCCTTGTATCTTGCTGAAATTTCTTTCAATATTTATTCATTTATTTATGTTGTTACAAACCTGTATGACTTTCTTTCTTCTGTGGAATATATATATACATATATGTGTATCTCAGTAAGTCTCAGTTTTTTCCATTTTAAAATGGAACTCAATGATGTTCAATGTAATAATAATAAATCAGTGGTTATTTATATTCTCTGCACTCTCAGAAAAAAAGTACAAAAGCTGTCACTGGGGCAGTATCTTTTCAAAAGGTACACCTTTGTACTATATTTACCCCTAAAATGTGCATATTGATACATTAAAGCTACATATTAGTACCTTTTGAAAGGGTACTGCACCAGTGACAGCTGTTATACCTTTTTTTCTGAGAGTGAGGTTTATTCTGTTATTCTGTATATTCACTCAACATCATGTCTTTCAAAACCCTGTATGTCAATCAAACTTGAATAACTTATTAACTTTCTGAGTGTTTTTTTTCAATCTGTCCATCATGTAGTCTACATCTTTGATGATGCTTTTTGGAGCTTGAAAGTCCTAGTCTACATTCATTTTCACTATATAGCAAAGAGCATTTTTGACCGAATTGTCATTTTGGGTGAACTATCCCTTTAAGAACCATATGTAATATTTCTCCTGTATTGATATTAATAGGAACAATGTAAAGGCTGCACATTCTGTCTCAAGTAAGGGTGAACCAGGTCTCACAGATTACTAAAATTACAAAAACTCTTTATTTCCATTACACTTTTGTAATGTTATATCATGTGCATGTATTTCCTCCAACTTTTGGCTTATGCAGAAAATACTGTGGTCAAACGTGTATACCCAATAAACTCATGCACCCTTTTTTGTCCATCATCCAAAGAGACCAAATGGCCTAATTTTTTCCCCCCTAGCAGCCCAGCATCTTTCTCTTTTTATCTGATTCTTATCCATCCGAATAAGATTTGTAAAAAAGTTCCCATCCCGTTCTTGTTGCGGCGTCTCTCTATCATCTGTTCTGAAAAGAAACCATCGTGAGACTGAACATCACAGTCGGTCGACTCCTAAGCAAACATTTTGGCCTAATGACTCGCCCATCTTCTCCACCTCTCCAATTAGGTTCAGTCATGGGGGTGAGAGAATGTTCTAATGCCCGCTAATCTCTAACACACACACGACCCTCGCTCTCACTAACACAGCCTGGAGATAATCATCGAACCACCCAGGCAGCGAGAGTGAGAGTGTGGAGGAATGAAACCATCCCAATCCCTGCAAACCTTCCTCATCAACCAATAAATGGAGAATATGCAAATGCTGATTTGGTAGGAGGAGTACTGTAGGGTTTATAGGGATTAGCGCTTGTTCAACTCAGGTCCCTGCAGAGCTAGCACACTAATACAGGTGTTGGTAAATAGTTGTTAGCCTCCAGCTACTTTGGTTCCTTTCACTGTGGCATTGTGCTGACAGCCTGGCCATTTGTAGTTGTGTTTACTCTTTGCCAGGAAGAAATCTCAGGGCTGTGGTGGGTCTGATATGATCCTCCGCTTGGTTCAGATTCCACACTCTCAGCTACTTTGGATCATCTTAATGAGGCTCTTAAAGGCAAAGTCCTGCTGAGAGGCCAATGAAGACCTATGCTGATTCCACCTTTTACTGAATAAAATCTTGTTTCATGAAGTTTGTTTAGCATGAAATTTGGCAGAATATCTGACATAAGTGTAAAGAATAATGCTTATGTTTTGTAAGTAAAACTGAGAAACCATTCTCGCTCAAATAAGTCGTGACTGATGTGGGAAAGAGTGTAGAGGTTAGCGACTTAGCATGTTTCCAGATGAGAGGTTGAGTTGCACACAAAGCTGTACCTCAGAGAACATCGGCAGTTCAAAGAAGTCATTAGGATAGTCCAGACATGTGACAAAAGGGAGATTTGAAGTCTGCAAACAGGACTGATGCAGAAAACCTAAATCAAACATAAATGTCCGCTAAGAAGCTTTCTTTTATTATAGTATTTCATAGAAAACAAAAGGCTCAGTGCTTACTTTTTCACTTGGGAAAATCTGGGAATCTCCCAAGCCCTAAAAAGAAGAAAACATCATTCAACTAATTCTACACTTCTCTGATCTATCTATCTATCTATCTATCTATCTATCTATCTATCTATCTATCTATCATTTGGTTTGATTTCTTGTGAATTTGTTTAATCAGACTCATGCAAATACATATGATTTGTAGGTAAAACGTCTCCATGAGTACAAAAACGTACCAGCGAGATCATTCAAATTCACAAGTTTGCAACTGGTTTGTAAAAGATCTATTGTAACATGAACAACTTTTCTCCAAAGAACCATAGACAGCTTTTGCTAGGATGCTGCAAGTAACAGTGAAAGAGTCATTATTTTTTAATGTATCTTAGATGGTGAGTGTTTAACAAATGGCTTTGGATACTGAGCATTCATTCCCTCATTAATGATCCAGATTATGTCAGTGGCACATCAGATCTCTTGATTCCTATGTGATGCATTTGCATGTTATGTATATGTATTGCTCTGTTTTTGCATATTTCCTTCAGATTCACAGCCTGACCTATTTTTTCACTCATGATGTATGGATGTGATTGATTTGTATTATTTTATTGCCGTTTTATTATTTACATTGTATTATATTTCACTATATTTTTATCTATAGT
The DNA here is from genome assembly GCA_039654775.1 of Spinibarbus caldwelli. Taxonomy (NCBI): domain Eukaryota; kingdom Metazoa; phylum Chordata; class Actinopteri; order Cypriniformes; family Cyprinidae; genus Spinibarbus; species Spinibarbus caldwelli. The sequence continues at coordinate 8,177,533 of CM077221.1, forward strand.
ATATTGTTCATTTATTTATTTATATTGTATATGAAAAATATATGTAGTATTATTATATTTGTAATTAATATTTAAGTATAATTTATAAATTATATTTTAAAAATATTTTTTAAAAAGGGACATCAAATACTAAGAAAATTTTCACTTAATTTTTCACACAAATTTGCAGTGCTGATTATGTATATTCATTTATATTAATTTATATTTACATTATCTATCTTTCTTAAGCTATTTATATATTTAAAAAAAAGAGTCTCACTGGGGTGGTACCTTTTCAAAAAATACCTAATATGTACCTTTACAGTAAAAATATGTACCCTTTAGGGGTAAATACGATGCAAAGATGTAACTTTTAAAAGATACTGGCTCAGGGACAAGTTTTTTTTTTTAACTCAATGTAAATTCAATTGATGAAGCCACCCCTACAAGAAAACTTGGCCAGCCCTGTGCTGTAATACACTTCACCTTCTCCTCCCATTGTAAGTTATCATATCTGTGCTTCACATGCCAGACAGATGTGCTAATGCATTTCCAAGTATTAACTGAACCTGCTGTGGCCTGGCAGGGGCCTCATCTACGCTCCCATCTCCTTCTGTGTTGGGCTGCTCTAATCTGTTTGCTCATTTAATTAGGCCATTGTTTTGGATGAGTTGGCAGGAAGCCTGGTCAAAGCAGGTCTGAGACCAGCTTAGCTGATGGCATTTGGGCCACAAAGCCGAGCCGAGCTGCATTGATACTAAGCCTGGATCAGCCACTCTGCCAGCACAGAGACTCAGTCCGAGACCTATTTAACGAGTAATGATCAAGCTGTTTAGTTATGTAATTAATACAAAAACTGTGCAAATATTACATTTTGATACTACTTATTAAGAAACTTAAGAATATTGGAATTTGTTTCCAAACATGGTGTCCACTTTAAAAATGGATCAATATGGATTACAGATAAATACTGTACATGGGGAACAGGACATTTCACCTATAAATATTTTACCATATACTTGTAATATAAAATTGGGTAACACTTTATTTTAAGGTGTCTTTGTTTCACATGTTACATGTAATTACTATTTTAATAACAATTAATTACGCATAATTACATGCAAGTAACCTAAGCCAAATCCTAACCCTAACCGTATAGTAAGTATGTAGTTAATTAATATTACTCAGTACTTAAATATATAATTACACTGTAACAAGGACACCTTAAAATAAAGTGTAACCTAAAATTGTAATAATGCTTGCAATAAGAAATATGAACTAATTTAGATGCTATTTAACAACTATAAAATATGTAATATATATAACTATATAAAACTATATATATGTAATATATGTAATAATATATGTTATAATGATATAATAATAATATACTTATATATAACTATATATAACTATACAATATATATGTAATATATGTAATAAATGCGTGTGTGTGTGTGTGTGTGTGTGTACTGTATATATGTATGTATATATATATATATATATATATATATATATATATATATATATATACGTTATAATAAAGTAGTTTTTTAATTACAAGCTTTATAGCAATTTTTAAAATGGTAAATATATTAATTTTATAAATTAGGTCATATTTATATAATAATAATATATTAGTAAATATGCACTAATTTATTATAATATATTAATATACTGCAAGCAAATAAATAAATGTATTTGTTTATTTATATTTATTTATTTATTCTTTTAATACATTATAATTTATAATAATAATAATAATAATTATATATATATATATATATATATATATATATATATATATATATATATATGTATATATATAATCTCTATATTATATAATAATAATAATAATAATATTTAAATAACATCAATTAAACATTGAGCAAAATGAATAATACAAACTTCATTACCTATTCTATTCTGATAATTCTTCCTCATCCTGTGAAAATATGATGCAAAATACAGTATTATGCAATAAATAACAATAATAAAAATTGATAAATGTATTAAAACCCCTTGCAGATTTTGGTCTGAAATGGGTCATAGGGTGTTATTCCAGCCGCTGTTAAGATTATCTGACATGCAAATGAAAGATATAACAAGGCAAAGAGTCAAGTCTAATGATGTCACTCCTGTTTAGCTCTGGGATTGTGAAGCCTGTGATTCTTGCACCTCTGGGACCACTGAAGAATTAAGCCCACATTATTGGACAGTGCTTTTTTGACAGTAACTGACAGTTGCTTTTGACTGTAAAGGGTATTGAGCTCTAATTAAGCTAATCCTCACCCGGGGATCAGCTGGGATCGGCCTGCAATCCGCAGTCCCTCTGTGGCAGCTCCCCGGTTCTGTTCTTGAAACCTCCCTGTCCCTACGCAACCACTTGCCACTTGAGTCGTCCTGACGTCCCGAGCCACCCGCCTCCTCTTGGGCCCCTTGCAAGCTGCAGATCCTGCAAAGGTGCTACAATGAGGAGCAGATTGTGCTGTCAGGCTCCATTAATGGCCATCATTAGCATCACACTCAAGAGTCAGTGGCTCTGCTGGCTAAGCCCTCTGTGTCAGTGGGCAGGTTTCAGTTGGCCAGGATATGAGATATATTGCGCTGCAGAGGGGCATTAGGTCTCCTGGTTCTGTGGATTCTGGATTAGACATCCATTTTTAACTTAAAGATTTTACGGTTAAAACAAAAATTCTACATTGAATATTATGAGATATCTCAAAACTAATTTAAACCTAGAAATAGACTAGGTTTTAGGGTTTCAAAACATTTTAAATGAATATGAAATATCTAGGTCACTAATTTCTAGGTCACTATTCAGGTTTTCAAGTGCTGCTGTCAATAAAGCAAAAGAGGGGCCAAATTTTTTTTTATTCACTTTTTACTCAAATAGTTTTGCTGATAATATATTTTTGTAATTAATCATTGTATATAAATGTAATAATCATTTTAAAAATAATTTTTTAATAGTTAATACATTTTTGCATTTTTATTCATGATCACAGACTTTTAGAACCCATTGTATAATACATTTTAAAAAATATTAAAAAATATATACAAAATATACAAAATATATACATAACAAAGCATGCCAAAATTGACCTATAGACCTACACATTTATTTATTTGTTTGTTTGTTTATTTATTTATTTATGTTAAACTATTTATTTAAATTTTCTTTTTTTGGAACCCATTAGATATTCAAACTTACTGTTGTTATTTAAATAAATTTTTGTTTAATGTCTAGTTTTTTAAAAATTTAAAATTGAATTTAAAATTTAATTCCAGTTTTTAAAATTTAAAAATGTATTTAAATTCTAGTTTTAAAAAATTGTCAGCCAAAAAAAAAAAAAAAAAATTAATCAATAAACTTACTTTTCCATTCATTCATTCATTCATTCATTCATTCATTCATTCATTCATTCATTCATTCATTTGTTTAACAGTCTTATTCATTTATATGTTTGTTTGTTTAACTCTTTTTATTCATTCATTCATTCATTTATTATTTATGTATTCATTTATTCATTCATTTACTTATTTACTTACTTAATTTTAAATATGTCTGGCACTACTGGCTTTAAATAACATTTTTGAATGTTCCACCTATAAAGAAAGTTGTAAGTCAAAAGATATTAAAACGTTTAATACACTTACGTTTAAGTTACCACTAGCTAGTGTTTATCTGTAGCCTGTATTTTTCTTAGAATTATTAATTGCGAAGTGTAGTTAAAGATCTGGTTTTGCTGAGTTAGAATTACAAGTCAAATGTATGACTTCAAGAATTCAAGTCCACATATCAAGCTGTTTTGACATTTAACAGAATGGCTTTAAAAAGTGTTAGTGAATGACAACCCTCCTCTGAACCTCAGCATGGCCTCAATCGCGTTTCCTACATACGTTCATCCGATCGAAGTCAGGCCACAATGACTCAACATGTGTGTATGACAGCAGCCTACACAAAGCCATCTCTCCTCCGCAGGCCGCCACAAACCCCCACTAAGACGGGACAATAGGAAGCCATTTTGATTCCACTCAGTGGTAATTAACAGACTATACTCCTCCGGCATCTCCAGAGCTCACTGCGGTCGCCCTGTTACCGACAGGACAGCAAGATCGAAGGCTTTTGTCTTAAGCTGCGAGGGGGATGTGGATTCATTCATGATGCATTTTGTCATTCTTCTCTCTCCTCAACAAGATTGGTTTAAGCTCTATAGTAGAAAAAGAGCAGCTTTTCAGAGGGAGGATTGAAGTTAAAAAATCAACAGGGAAAATTCATTCATTGCATGGGCAGATCCAGATGCACTGTGGGTTGCTTTCTGAATAACACTTCCTTACTTGTGCTTTACAGTTGTTTAATTCTACAAGAATAGTGGAAGAATGAACTTTAGGGCTGCATGTATTAAAATATGGTTTATTGGACTTGACAAACTCATGCAAAAACGTTTTCTGTCCTTAAGAAAGAGCTATTTTCTGTTTCCGTAATCATTTTAAAGAAGGAATAATGAAAGCTGATATCAATAGCCTTCTATAAATCTCCACTGCATTTGTTCAGTAACATCTGAAAGAGGATTGTCAGCTGACATATGGGTCTATTCATACCAGCGGCCAACAAACGTTTGAACAAGAGGTGGAATTTAAACAGTTGGACAATAAAATCTGCTTTAAAGGATTGGAGCATATGGTGTGGCCTCATTGACTGTAGAGGAAACAGTTTCATTCACAAATTTGATATGTTTAATGATACGGTATGGTGCAGTTTTGCTCCATTTGAAGAATTGAATCATGTGTTTGTCTAGTGGTATTGTAAACTGTGTTCATGTGTGAATTGTACTTTCTAGTATGAAAGCCTTTCCACAGCTTTACAGGAATTAAGCACAAATAAAACATTAAACAGAAAGAGATAACGTTATTGAATGTATTTTATCATCAAAACCACCAGGAATGAGATTAGTGTCAGGCAAGAGCCCATCTTCTGAATGCAGGGGCCCCAAGTATTAAGCAAGGGGAAAAACAGAGTTCAGAGATCTTGGGTTTACACTGCCACCTACTGGTAAAAATAAGGCATCACACAGGAGCGCTTTTGGTTACAGGTGCCATTGGCCATTGTAGAAATGGCCTATTTTCAGGATTCACTTCATTAATGTTGGCCAGTGATATGACAAAAAAAAAAAAAAAATAAATAAAATAAAATAAAAAAACAAAATATATATATATATATATATATATATACATATATATATATATGTGTGTGTGTGTGTGTGTGTGTGTGTGTGTATATATATATATGTGTATATATATATATATATATATATATATATATATTTTGTTTTTTTATTTTATTTTATTTATTTATTTTTTTTTTTTGTCATATCACTGGCCAACATTAATGAAGTGATATATATATATATATATATATATATATATATATATATATATAAATATATATATATATATATATATATATATATATATATATATATGTGTGTGTGTGTGTGTGTGTATTATATATATATATATATATGACAATATACATTTTTTTGTCTGTTCCATATCCATGAGAAAATATAGGAGGAGCAGGGGACTGAAAGTTTTCAGTGAAAATGAAACTAAATGTACAACAACCTGGAGAGACTTTTAAAACCAGAAGATTTTGGCCAGTAAAAGTGAGCACAGCTGATAGTCCCTGACAGGTTTGTGAGTTTCATGAAACATGTACGACTGATCTTGCTTTTTAAACATTGTAAAAGCGTACCATAAGGCATACAAAGAAATCCAGCACTTCAGATTATCAGCACTCTAAAGAAAGAAATGGTCCGGACAAGTCAGACTTGTTAGTCTGTGAACTCTGCAACTAAATGCTGGAAGTACATTTGCACTGATTTGACTGAACAACTTAAAGACTTCAGTAAACCAAATATTTTACATTTAAATGTAAAACTGTTACCATCTGATGCAAAAGAATGCAGAAATCTTAAGGCTAAGGAGCAGATGAATAGCTTCAGATTCTGACACTGTAGGTTTCATGCTGGGGTATGTGCTGTGATATTTTAGGAAGAGAAGAGCCAAAACCAGGAAAGGACAGGAGATGGAGTCTGGATGTGCCTCCAAATCATTAACCCAAAGAATGAATCAGTGAATAAACAAATGCTTACAGCGGGTAATACTAGTTTTTTTCCCCTCTGCTGTTTAACTCTATATAACTATATTGTGCTATTTTACAATATTTTTTAAAATTACATACACAACGTATTGGAAATCATGTAAGAGATGCTAGAACTGTCAGCGAGTCAAAAGGCCACCTAGTATAGAAGTATAGAATAGTATAGTATAGAAAAACATTCAAAAAGCACAAAAATGTTCCAGGACAAAATAGAAACCATTGTGATTCAAAGGACATTTGCATACCAAAATCATTAGGGTGCTTAGAATGTGATAGAACTGTGATATAAAATTTAGTACTGATCTAAACTGAAGTAAACTGAACATGTTCAGTATTCTAACAAATATTAAATTATAAAACCCATACTTCAGCTCTGACATCCTCCAGTGGTGCTGTAGATGAGGAGTCTCCAAGTTCTGTGGATCTGGAAGTGTTGACTGATCCAGTCTCCACTGAAAAATGCCTGAAAGAAAGTCAACACTGCAGCTGCTCAGTGTGTAAATGGAAATACAGTAAAATATCTGACAACACAAACCAGTTTGTGCAAAATGTTGGAAAATCTGAAGTTCTCTGTGACGTCTGTGAAGAAACAAAGATGAAAGCCTTGAAGTCCTGTCTGGTGTGTCAGATCTCTTACTGTGAAACTCACCTGGATCTTCATCAGAATGTCTTGAGCTTAAAGAAGCACAAACTGATGGATCCTGTGGTGAATATAAAGGACTATATATGCCAGAAACACGAGAGACCTCTGGAGCTGTTCTGTAGAGATGATCAGATGTGTGTGTATGTGTTTTGCACTGATGGAGACCACAAGACTCACAACATTGTTCCTCTAGAGTAGGAGAGTAAAGAGAAAAAGGTATGAGAAACTAGCAACATTAAAAATACTTTAATAATCTGGTTTTAATAACAATTAATTAAATGTGTCTGTGTGTTCCGGTTTGTCTATAGACTCATATGATGAAGACACAGAAAGATGTGCAGCAAATGATCCAGGACAGAATCAAGAAGATTCAAGACATCAAACACTCATCAGAACAGAAAAGTGAGATGATATTCAATATTAGATGGGTAATGTTTTGATTTGCCTTAAAAAATAAATCTGATTATTTAAAGTAATACTGTATTTTTCAGAAAAGCACAGAGCGAGAGAAAGCAGTCAGTGTTGAGCTCTTCAGTGATCTGATTCGTTCTATTGAGAGATGTCAGGCTGAGCTGCTGGAGATGATGGAGGAGAAGCAGAAAGCAGCAGAGAAAGAGGATGAAGAGCTCATTCAAGAGCTGCAGCAGGAAATCACTGAGCTCAAGATGAGAAACACTGAGCTGGATCATCTCTTACACACTGAGGATCACCTCCAGCTCCTACAGGTCAGTGTCTCTCTGTCTGCTCACATCACAGGACAACACTCACACTCCTCACGCTGAGGGATTTCTCCTCTTTCCTGCTGTAGATTGATCCATCCCTGTGCAGTCCTCCACACACCAGGAACTGGCCTGAGATTAGCATGAACATTAATACGAGTGTGGTGACTCTGAGGAGAGCTCTGACTCAACTGCAGGAAACTCTTAGACGAGAAACTCAGTCAAACTGGTAGGTCAATAAAAATACAGCACACAAAATTTCTTTTGCCAGCAATCATGGATTATCTAGGGAAATATTGTGGTTGCAGAAGTCACAAGTGCTCACTGAGGCTGCATTTATTTAATTAACAATACAGTAATATATATTACATTTTTAATACATTTTACCTTACATTTCTAATTATTATCGATGATAACAGTTTGCTTCTTTTTTCTCAGGATTTAAAAAAAAAAATCCTTGCTAAATAAAAGTATTAATTACTTATATGACAACAAAATAGCATCTGGAATGTTGGTTTGTCCACACTTGTTGATGTTTTATTATTATTTGCCTCCACAGTGTTAAGGGTGATGCAGCATTATACAGGTAAAATGTGTCATTTGTGCTTTTCTCTCACATTCAGAGATACAGATATACATATGGCAGCTGAACATATAATCACTTGTGCCAACTATTTTTTGTTATATATTAAACACATCTAAATCTTTGTTCTGTGAAGATTCATATGCTCTGATCTCTCTCTAAGTGGATGTGACTCTGGATCCTGATACAGCTCACTCAATACTCATCCTGTCTGATGATGGGAAACAAGTGAGTTATAGAGACATTAAACAACAGCTCCCAAACAATCCAGAGAGGTTTGATCACTATCCTGGTGTCCTGGGAAAAGAGGGATTCTCCTCAGGGAGATTTTATTTTGAGGTGCAGGTGAAGGGAAAGACAGACTGGAATTTAGGAGTGGTCAGAGAATCTATTAACAGGAAAGGATTGATCTGAGTGTGTCCTCAGAATGGATTCTGGACTGTGGCACTGAGGAATGGGAATGAATATTGGGCTTGTACTGGTCTGTCTGTCTGTCTGTATCTGAGAGTGAAACCACAGAAGGTGGGGGTGTTTGTGGATTATGAGGAGGGTCTGGTCTCCTTCTATGATGTAGAGTACAAATCACATATCTGCTCTTTCACTGTTCAGTCTTTCACTGAGAAACTCCATCTATATTTTTGTCTGTTTAGTAAAGGTGGTAAAGGTCAAAACTCTCCCCCAGTAATCATCTCACCTGTTATCTATACTGAATGAATTTACATTGCAAATTCATTTTACATTTCATGAAGAAGCCATTATGTTGATGATATTCTTGTGCCTAGAAATAATGTTATGTATCACATGATTATGTACTTTTGTTGTCAATGTTGTCACGCCAAGTTAATTTTATTTGTATGTTTTCACAATACATTTTTTAAAGCAGCTTTACAGAAAGTCATAATGTTAATGTATATACACACACATACAGTCAGGTCCATATATATTTGGACACTAACACAATTTTCATAATTTCGGCTCTGTATGCCACCACAATAGAATTAAAATGAAACAATCACTTTAAGCTTTAATTCAAGGGGTTGAACAAAAATATAACAAAATGCTTAGGAATTACAACCATTTTTATACACACTCCCCCCATTTTCAGGGTCTCAAATGTAATTGATAAATCTAATCATAAATAAAATGTTCATTTTAAATATTTTGTTGAGAATCATTTGCAGGCAATGACTGCCTTAAGAGAGTATATCCCTGTACACTTCAGAATTCATCCGGCTGCTTCTGTTTTCTGTCACGTCATCAATAAACAACCAGTAACCCAGTGCCACTGGAAGCCATGCTGCTCATGCCATCACACTGCTCCACCATGTTTCACAGATGATGTTGTATGCTTTGGATCACGAGCCGTTCCAAGCCTTCTCCATACTTTATTCTTCCTGTCATTCTGGTACAGGTTGATCTTAATTTCAGCCGTTCAAAGAATGCTTTTCCAGAAGTGGTCTGGCTTTTTTCAGTGTTTTTTGGCAAGGTCTAATCTGGCCTTGTTTGCACCTTGTGGTGAACCCTCTGTATTTGCTCTCATGAGGTCTTCTCTTGATTGTAGACTTTGACAGTGAGACGCCTACCTCCTGTAGAGTGTTCTTCACTTGGTTGGATGTTGTGAAACCTTTTTTTTTTTTTTTTTTTACCATGGAGTGGATCATCCAATCATCCACCAATGTTGTCCTCTGTGAATGTCCTGGCCTTTTTATGTTGCTGAGCTCACCAGTGTGTTCTTTTTTTTCCCCTCAGAATGTACCAAACTGTTGATTTGGCCACTCCTAATGTTCCTGCTATCTTTCTGATGGATTTCTTTTGTTTTTGAAGCCAAACAATTGTCTGTTTTACTTGCATGCAGAGCTCCTTTGACTGTATGATGTGGGTTCAGAGCAACAGCTTCCAAATACAAATGGCACACTAAGAATCAACTCCAGACCTTTTACCTGCTTAATTGATGTAGAAAAAATTAAGGAATAGCCCACAACTGTCCATGAAACAGCTTTTGAGTCAACTGTCCAATTACTTATGGTCCCTTGAAAACGAGGGGAGGTACATATTAAAGAACTGTAATTACTTAGCCTTTCCTCCAATTTTGATGAGAATATCCTTAAATTAAAGCTCAGAGAGTGCACTTTAAGCCCATATTCATAACTGTAACTTGAATATGTTTTGGTCAACAGCTAAAATAATAAAAATTGTGCCTGTGTCCAAATATGTATAACTATTGAGCTGCAGCTTTTTTTGCTTTGCCGCACAGCTTTGTTTTGAGAGGTGTTCATTTGTTCATTTGCACTGCCACAATACTTTAGTTTGTATAGTGATGACTTTCACAATCTGAAGTGATTTAAGTACCAGTAAGACCAAACGCAATCGTGCTCGTGCATATGCTTTTCAAAACAGCTGTAACTCTATGTAGTCGTTGTGCGCAAGCGCAGTGTGAAACAGTGGACGCTATAACGGGAAGAAGCTCTGGCGTATCAACCACCAAAGTCCTCTGTTTATCGAGCTTGGCTTGAATATATTTGAGAGTAACTGGGGTAAAACTTTAAGCTTCTTCGCAGTTTTTGTTGTGGCTCTCGCCGCTGTTTTTTACTATCTGGATAATTCAGAGACTGACGAGATTCCAAGGTGAATTCTTCATTACGGACCACTACTGTCACTTCTATTACTATCCTACTATGCAGTAGTGGTTAGTATAGGCTGTTGTTGCTTTGTCCTGCTTGTGCTGGCAATATTTTTTCTGCAGTACGTGATCTTTTCTGATTCTCACTCATAGCAGCCTATGAGCGACCACACCTCATGAGAATGGCAATTCTCCCTCTTTATTGTATTTAGGTAAATAACATCATCAAATAGCCTACTAAAAATACAGAAAGAGGATTTGATTCAGAGAGATAAAGAATAAAATAACAACAATAAAAAAGGGAAAAAAAGTGTAGGCTATGCATGAAAGTCGAGCGGACGTGACTGAATGTAATAATTCAGTTCAGTAAATTTGCTAATATTTCTCGAGTTTATTCAGATGAGGTCAGGACAACTAAAACAACACCTTTGCTGAAACCGACTGTATAGGTGCATTTCAATAAATTAGAATGTCGTGGAAAAGTTCATTTATTTCAGTAATTCAACTCAAATTGTGAAACTCGTGCAGGCCCTATTAAATAAATTAAATGCACACAGACTGAAGTAGTTTAAGTCTTTGGTTCTTTTAATTGTGATGGTTTTGGCTCACATTTTTTGGCTCACAACTTTTCCACGACATTCTAATTTATTGAGATGCACCTGTAGGCTATTGTCACGAGGTACTCGATACTTTTCTCAGCATTACTGAGCATGGACAAATCCCAGTCGGTTGTAATTATATAGCCTACTGGATAAGGATGTTTAAAAATCATTTGGTAGAGATTTCTGGTGTGGATTTACATTAGCATGCCATTTACCAAATATTGGCATTAATGGATTTCAACAATCATAGACCTATATTTTAGTGTACAAATATTACCAGTAAGACAATCGTCCTGAGATGTGAATGCGGTTCAGTGAGCTTTGAGCCACCGAGCGCCGCTTTGAGGATCAACTCACGAAGCAGTTATTATTAATAATACACCTGTTTATAGTACACCTGTGCAAATTCTGCACTGCCATGGCGATTTTGCGAGATTCAAACGGTTGCGTATGCAATCATTTCTTCATTACAGAATGGATCTGAACGCAATGGAAGAGAATTACCGGCAGAAGAACAGAACGTGCTTCATTCTCGGCGCTTCAGGTGAGACTGGAAGAGCGCTGCTGAAGGAAACAGTGGAGCGCAACATCTTCTCCAAGATCACTCTCATTGGACGAAGGCAGCTAACCTTTGAGGATAAAGCCTATGAAAATCTGGTAATGCGTCAAGTTTGAGAATATGTTCATGTATGTTCAACAAGTTTGTTCATATGCCCATGATTAGTTTGGACACGTGAATTTCATTGCATAACAAATATTAAATCAAGTGGCTTAAAGGGATAGCTCACCAAAAAAAGAAAATTCAGTCAACATTTACTCATCCTCAAGTTGTCTCAAACGTCAATCCTGTATGAATGTCTTTCTTCTGCTAAACACAAAAGAATACTTTGAAGGATGCTGGTAACCAATGTTGATGATAGCCATTGACTTCCACTGACTGAATTTTCATTTTTTGGTGAGCTATCCCTTTAAAGAAAGACAGCGGTTTAATATTTTGTTGTTTAATGCAATGCAATTAAAAAAAAAAAAAAATGTTATCAAGGATTTTATTCTGACTGTTAATTGTCCTCCTTGCTCTCTTCAGGTGCAAAAGGTGGTTGATTTTGAGAAGCTAGATGAGTACGCTGAGGCTTTTCAGGGCCATGATGTTGGATACTGCTGTCTAGGAACAACCAAAGCCAAAGCAGGAGCTGTATGTTTCAGATGTGATCATTTTGTGGGCTACATAAATTCATTAAGGATTTTCTCCTAAACCTAGTTTGGAGTTTATGCTATAGATAAATCCAATTATAGTCTGAATTAGTAATTTAAATTCAATACATTTATAAATATAAGAAAATGTATAATATTTGTGTAATAAAAAATAGGTTTTTCATGATGAGACTTAAAATAAATGCAAACCAGAACTCTAATTGGTAATGCAGGTAAAGAATACTTTAGCAGCGATGAACAAGACGATTTAAAAAGAAAATCACTTTCTGTTTTTGGTAACTAATGATGCATTTATTGAGAAACCTTTGTGAAAATTTATATTTCATGTTTATTTTCTGTGGTAAAGTTTCTTAATTGCATACTAAAAAAACAACTTTTTGTACATGCGTTTTGAATGGGCTTACAGGAAGGGTTTGTGAGGGTGGATCATGACTACGTACTCAAGTCTGCAGAACTTGCCAAAGCAGGAGGTTGCTCACATTTTCACCTCGAATCTGCCAAAGGTGCAGACAAAACCAGCAGCTTTCTCTATCTGAAAACTAAGGTATTATAAAACCCTGTTAAAATGATATGGCTTATTTGATGTACAGTGCAAAGAAGCTTGTAATTTATGTCCAATCCAACACTGGTGTGTTTACAGGGACAGGTTGAAGCAGAAATTGAAGACCTGGGGTTTGAGCGTTTCTCCGCCTATCGACCAGCGTTAGTCCTGCTACTTTTTTGTTCTTAAAATACTGAATCAAGGAATGAAATCTGTTACAGTTTCTCTCTCTTAAAGTATAGTCCGAGGTTGTACATCTTTGTGTATTTTTTGCATGTCTGCTTTTTCAGTTATTTTTCAATTTGTTGTGTATTTCATATGCGTTTGTTTGTTTCTAGGGTGCTCTTAGTGGACAGAGAGGAGAGCAGGCCAGCTGAGTGGGTGGCCCAGAAATTTCTTGGTGCATTTTCCTCTGTTTTTCCTACAATGTCCATTCCTATCACAGCAGTGGCCAGAGCTATGGTTGCCAACACACTTAAAGATGGAGAGCAGAAAGTGGAAATTCTCGAAAACAGGGCCATATACAATCTTGGGAAAATTGGAGCCAAAAAATAGGATTCATTCTCACATTTTTAATTAAGTGCAATTCTGACATGGTGTGATTCTTCAGCAAGATAAACCAAAATATGTTTTTACTGCAGTTTAATTGGATGGAATGATTATCATATTAAGCATTTTAAAAACAAATTCAACATATAGTACTGCTTGACACTAATTTAAGGGTGATATGTGCTGTGTTTATATGCTTTATTTTGGGTTCTGGTGCTTTTTTGTTATGTAATTTTATATTGCTCAGGAAAAACATAAATTATATTCATACTTGACCACTTGATTGTGTATATAATAATATTATTTTATGTGTAATGTCTGAAAAGTGGATTAAAACAGTCAACTGAAAGATATAAGCATTTATTTGCTGTATTAAACTTACAACACATAACACACAGAAGCTGTTCAGCTGCATTCAGAATATTACTTTTGAACTTGGCTATATTTTATGTTATGATCCAATGCTTCTAATGCTTTTAATCAACACTGAAAGAGTTCACATATTTAGGAAAAGCTTGTTTCTCAGTGAGAGAAAGTCGGTTCATGCAATGCTACGTGACGCTGGCCTTCCTTCTTGTCTAACTTATCCATTAAAAACTTAATTAAATTAATTTCGCTTTGTAAAGAAATTCCACACAAAAAGTGACAATACACACTAGCCTTACAATAGAAATAATTCTACAATGTGAAGTCACCAAAGTTTTGTCTGTAGGTAGTGTGTTATTATAACACTACAAAACACAAAGAAAGATAAATCTGGGTTAGTCATTGTGTTGGGTTGTACCTGTATAAATGACCTTTTGATGCTTTGTTACTAACAAAGATACACAGATACAATATACACAAAGACCACAGAAAGATACAGAAACAGCGACCTCACATGGTGACAAAAGGGAAGTACACCAAAATAAGAATGACCCGGATGAAAAAATCTCGCACTCAAGAAACTACAACATGGCAGCGTCCACAGGTACACGTGAATGTATGAAATGTGATGTATATATTTGCTTTAACTTATGATGCGATTTAAACTGCGTTATTCTAGCGAGTTGGATAGTGTATTTTAATCTTAGGGAAAATGTACTGCAGTTCTGCATTTTCAAATCGTGTAGCCTAATTAATGGTATAACTCTGTTATTTTGTCAATAGTTCTAACCGGTTGTTTAGAAGGTGTTTATTTGTTATGGATTATGTCATTGTATCTTGTGATGTAGGTGATGCTGACTGCGAGCTGTCTGACAGTGATGAAGAGCAATGGCAGTCGATGGAGGAGGGATCTGAACACATAACAGTCCTGTGTTTGCTCTGTGACTGGTAACAATCAGTGGAAATCATTCATGATGATGCTTCCTAAAAGAAAACTGAAAGATGACTTACTGGAGACAGTTTTGTGGATTGTGATCTGCTCATGTTTGTTTCAAACGTTTTATTGTCAGAAACCTCCAAAAAATGACAATAGACAGCAATATATTTACATACCCATTTATACTTATGTGTAAGAAAATGTAGCCTGTTATTTACAAATTTAAATAATTTGCTTTTATGTTGGATTTTTATAGCCAGAAGAATCTATTAAAATATATGAAAATATATTTACTTTGGCTATCTTATTATATGTTTTTACACAATATTAGTGTAATGTTTGATGTGTGACCTAAAGAGAAACATTTCAGCATTTCAATTTAAGTTAGATTAAAAGCGGCAATAGTGAGAAATACATCACAAATACAAACTTTTTTTTTTTTAACTCATGGTTGTCACAAGAATGTTTATATGAACTAATGTTATTTATCTAGTTATCAGTTTTGTTCATGTTTTGGATTAGCTTTTTTATATTTTTAGTTTTATTTTTAAGCTGTTTAATTTTTTTGTATAATTATGTTTATTAGTGTTTTTTTCTAATTACAGTTTTAGTTCAGTTTTATTTTTTATTTCCATTTAGTAATTTCAGTGCTTCAACTTAAACTTATTTCTGTTAGTTGCCAATGCAATATTTCTAATTTTTGTTGGGTTATTTAAGTATTTTTATTTTATTTCAGTTTTATTTCCATTACCAAAAATCTTTTAATAATTTTAAATGTAAACTATTTTATACTTTTAGTTTACAGTAAATAACCCTGATCTGAACTTTGATGATTTATTTAGTTATTTTTTTAAATTAGCAAAACTGATTAAGCATTTAGTTTTGTGTGTCAGAATTGAACAGGAAAGGCTTGTGTTAAGTTCTGACACACAAAACTAAAGCCTTAATTTGTTCATGAGCAGATCAGGAGTCTAGGTGTATTTGTAGTTCTGTTTTCCAAACCTGTGTTCTGAAAACAGTGAAAAACCTCAGAATTTGTATTTTTGGTTGAAATGAGCCTTTAAGAACTAATTATCTTACACAATTCATCTACTACAGTTAGGCGGAGGGTTTGTTTTTTACTCAAGTGTCTGTGTCTCACTTTAAACAGGACTCTCACCTCTGTGTCTGAAACAGTACAACACTGTAAGGCAGATCATGGTGTGGATATTACAGATCTTGTCCAAAAACACAGTAAGTTTTCCAAACCAAAAACTGCTTCAGTGTGCTGAGTGATGACTGATGTCTCTAAATATAAATCTGGTTTAATTTCTCTCTAGGGCTTGATGACTATGGCTACATAAAGATGATAAACTACATTAGAAGCACAGTAAGTATGTTTTTAAATCATACGTATTTGCGATAAGATGACTTGATGCCTGAATGTGTTTTGTAGAAATGTTCTGCAGAGAGTTTGCTACTGACTTCAAATGGTCCATTGCCATGGGACAGTGATGAATATATGAAACCAGCTTTACCAGATGACCCATTACTGCAGATAGGTATGAGAATCATTGTTTTTGTCTCATTTACAAGGACAAATTCCTGTTGTTTTCTATTTTACATGATCCTTAGTCACATGATCCTTCAGAAATCATTCTAATGTGCTGATTTGCTGCTGTTCTTATTATGATCAATATTGTGCTGCTGAAATTCTGTGTGAACAGTGATTTCTTTTTTCTCAGGATTCTTTGAAAAATAGAAAATTCATAACAGAATTGATTTGAAATAGAAATCTTTTGTTCCCCTTTCAGTCGGTCACTCCGAGTCACGTCGGATGACCGATGAAATTGGGATCTCGCCAGAGAGACCAATCCACTTCGAGTGTAACTAAACGAGCCAATGGACATTGGCATGCGATTATTGCATCCAGCTGCCGCTGATCACAGCGTGAGCATAAGAGGCAGCTGATGCACCGCATCAATTATCCTTTCGCTTCGGAGCCGAGCGGTAGTGGTTAAAGCTACTGCTCTCCCTTCCAAGAGAGTGTTCTGCGAGCGAGTGCGGGCGTTACGGCGCGGCAGCGGTGGTCACGGTGTCCGGGAGAGAAAGATCGTCTTCCTGCTGACAGCCACACTAGGAGTGTGCGGTGGCCAGCTCCCCTGCGTGCTTCAGCACTAAAAGAGCATTTCTCTGAAAGAGCAATTTCTCTAAAAGAGCAACACGGGTGATCGCGTCTTTTTAAAGATGTCTTTTCACCCGTGCGTTTCTGGGTGTGGTCGTTTCCTGGCGCCTCAGGACGGTCACGATCGCTTCCTCACGTGTCTGGGCATTCAGCACGCTGAGGTGGCTTTCGTGGATGGTTCATGTTCTTCTTGCGGGGACATGACCATCTCGGAGTGCGACTCTGCTATGTCAAACATGGCAGAGTCCCTCTGCCTGCCGTGATCCGGCGTGCACACTGGATCCGGTGGAGTCAGAGGTGATTGAGGATTACGGTGAGGGCTTCCCCAAGTGGAGCTCCTCACCCCTCAAGCACTCCGCAGCCGGTGGAGCTGCCGAAGGAGCGCGCTGGCCACGCGTTTCCTTCGGTGCCCCCTCTGACGACCAGATGTCGATCACTGCATCGGAGGGCGGGCCCTCTCTCTCCGGGGATGATGACCCGGCTGCGCTGCCCCCTTCGGGTGTGGTAGCGTTGTCCGTGCCAGACCCAGAGATGACGGCTATGCTTTCCCGGGCCGCCGAGAATGTCGGGCTCGTGTGGAATCCTAAAAAGCCACCGTGTCCCGATCCTTCGAGGCTGGGCGAGTGGTTCCTCGGTGGGGGTGGCGCTGGTTCTCAGCGCCCCCCTCCGATGCCATTCTTTCCGGAAGTGCATGAGGAGCTGACAAGATCGTGGAGGGCACCTTTCACTGCCCGAAACACATCTTGTAGTTTTTCCGCTCTCACCACCCTCGATGGTGGAGCCGCTTTGGGGTATGCGGGCATCCCCTCGGTGGAACGGTCTGTGGCCATGCAACTGTGTCCAACAGCCGCTTCCACCCTGCGGGGTGATCCGTGTCTCCCCTCACGGGCCTCTAAGTATTCGTCAGGTCTAACTGGCAGTGCTTATAGAGCCTGTGGGGAGGCGGCTTCCGCCCTCCACGCTATGGCGTTGCTGCAGGTCCACCAGGCCAAAGCACTGAAAGACCTGCACGAGGGTGGTCACGACCTGGCGGTTCTACATGAGCTGCGTGCTGCGACGGACCTCGCGCTACGAGTGACGAAGGTGACCGCACAGTCTCTGGGTCGTGCGATGTCCAGGAGCGCCATCTCTGGCTGTGTCTCGCTGACATGAAGGAGCAGGAGAAGGTACAGTTCCTGAATGCTCCCGTGTCACAGACCGGCCCTTTCGGCGACGCTGTCGAGAGCTTTGCCCAGCAGTTCTCGGCAGCCCAGAAGCAGACTGAGGCAAACACATCATGCGCCGGAGGAAACCTGCTGCTTCCACTCCGGCTGCAGCCACTCAGCCTGCTCGTCGCCGTGGGCGCCCCCCTGCGGCCGCCCCCGCTCCCGCGCAGCCGCAGCAGCCTTTCACCAGGCAGCGTCGTGGAGCCGGTCGCAGGCAGGACGCCCAGCCCGTCCACGCCCCCGCCAAACCTGGCGGCAAGCGCAAGTGCAAGAGGCCCTGGGACGGTCGACCCGGAGATGGAGGAGACTGCTCATCGGGAGATGGTGACTGCACCACTCCCTCCCCCGGAGGAGGGCCGGGTGGAGTATCTTTTGTTCATTTTGTTCCGCCTCTGGCCCAGCAGCCAGCGGTACCCAAAACATCAGTAAAGAGCGGTCTCCTCAATCTCCGGGTCTCAAGAGGAGGAGAGTGGTGATCCGTGCATCACGGGATCGCTTCCCTCCTCCTCTCTCGCCAGCAGGCAGCGGGTGGTTGCCCAAGAGCACCCCTCCTGCCCATTCGTGGAACCAGGTAAGGGCAGTAGCACTCCAGTCCCCGCTTCAAGTCGTCAAACGCCGGGCTGTCACAAGCCTCAAGCCGGGTTCCTGTGTCTCCTCCCACGCGAGGAGAAATCAGGTGAGTGCTACACTACACACCCAGACCCCGCCCCCTGCCGTCACAGGCCAGGCCGTCACAGGCCCTGGGGCCGGTCCCTGTGTTCCACCTCGCTGCCCCACCGCGGGCATGTCGGTGGGCCCGTTGGCCCCGCTGGTGCGGTCTCTCGGAGCCTGGTTAGCACTCCCCAGCCCGTCCCGGTGGCTCCTGCGGACCATCAGACTCGGCTATGCGATTCAGTTCGCCCGGCGTCCCCCCCAAGTTCAGGGGCATCCGGTTCACTTCAGTCAAAGCCGTCGATGCCCCTGTCTTGCTCGCGGAGATTGCAGTCCTACTGGCGAAGGATGCAATAGAGCCGGTCCCTCCAGCCGATATGAGGTCGGGGTTTTACAGCCCTTACTTCATTGTGCCCAAGAAAAGCGGTGGGTTACGACCGATCTTGGATCTGCGAGTTTTGAACCGTGCACTTCACAAGATGCCGTTCAAGATGTTGACGCAGAAACGCATTTTGGATGCGTCCGTCCCCTAGATTGGTTTGCAGCAATCGACCTGAAGGACGCGTACTTTCATGTTTCGATTCTCCCGCGACACAGGCCATTCCTGCGATTCGCGTTCGACGGTCGGGCATATCAGTACAAGGTCCTGCCCTTCGGGCTGTCCCTTTTCGCCTCGTGTCTTCACCAAAGTCGCAGAGGCGGCCCCTTGTTCCCTTGAGAGAACGGGGTGTGCGCATTCTCAACTACCTCTACGACTGGCTCATACTTGCACAGTCTCGAGAGCTGTTGTGCGCACACAGGGACCTGGTGCTCAGGCACCTCAGCCAGTTGGGCCTTCGGGTCAATTGGGAAAAGAGCAACTCGTGCCAGTGCAGAGGATCTCTTTTCTCGGCATGGAGTTGGATTCGGTCAACCAGACAGCACGCCTCACCCAGGAACGTGCTCAGTCGGTGCTGAACTGCCTCAAGACTTTATCAGGCAGGACAGCGGTCCCACTGAAACTCTTTCAGAGGCTCCTGGGGCATATGGCTGCAGCTGCGGCCATAGTTCCGCTCGGTCTGCTTCATATGAGACCGCTTCAGCACTGGCTCCATGGTCGAATCCCGAGGTGGGCGTGGAAACGCGGTACTCACCGGGTTCAGATTACCCGGCCTGCCGCAAGACCTTCAGCCCGTGGTCAGATCCTTCGTTCCTTCGGGCAGGAGTGCCCCTGGAGCAGGTATCCAGGCATGCTGTGGTATTCACGGATGCCTCGACCACCGGCTGGGGTGCCACGTACAACGGGCACGCAGTATCAGGGGTTTGGACGGGCCCCCTTCTGCGTTGGCATATCAATTGCCTCGAGTTGCTGGCAGTACGCCTTGCCCTGTGCCGCCTCAGAGGGCGCCTTCGGGGCAGGGACGTTCTGGTCCGTACGGACAACACTGTGACCGTTGCCTATATCAACCGGCAAGGCGGTTTGCTTGACTCCATCCCCAGGCGGTCCAGCTGATTTGGAGTCGGTTCGGAGTTGCTCAGGTAGACCTGTTTGCATCTCCAGAAACCACCCACTGCCAGTGGTTCTACTCCCTGTCCGAGGCAACGCTCGGCACGGATGCACTGGCACACAGCTGGCCCCAGGGCTTGCGCAAGTATGCGTTTCCCCCAGTGAGCCTGCTAGCACAGACATTGTGCAAGATCAGGGAGGACGAGGAGCAGGTCCTGTTAGTGGCTCCATATTGGCCCAACAGGACCTGGTTCCCGGAACTCATGCTCCTCGCGACAGCCCCTCCCTGGCCGATTCCTCTGAGGAAGGATCTGCTTTCTCAGAGACGGGGCACCCTCTGGCACCCGCGTCCAGACTTGTGGAAACTTCATGTGTGGTCCCTGGACGGGACGCGGAGGTTCTAGGTGACCTGCCCCAGGAGGTAGCGCTCACTATCGCTTCAGCACGAGCACCGTCCACAAGACGGGCCTATGCGCTGAAGTGGAACCTGTTCGTCGAATGGTGTTCCTCTTACCAGGAGGACCCCCGGAGATGTTCGATCAGAGCCGTGCTTTCCTTTTTGCAACAAGGGTTGGAGCGTAGGCTGTTCCCCTCCACCCTTAAGGTATATGTTGCTGCTATTTCTGCCCACCACGACCCCATAGAGGGGAGGTCGGTGGGGAAGCACGATCTGGTCGTCAGGTTTCTTAGGGGGGCCAGGAGGTTAAATCCTCCGAGGCCTCCCTCCCTTCCCTCTTGGGATTTGGCTTGGTGCTAAGAGCCCTACAAACTGCCCCCTTTGAGCCGTTGCAGTCAGTCGAGTTGAAGTTTCTTTCTATGAAAACCCTACTCCTGACTGCATTGGCCTCAATCAAGAGGGTGGGGGACCTGCAGGCATTTTCGGTCGACGAGTCGTGCCTTGAGTTTGGGCCGGCTGACTCCAGTGCAACACTGAGGCCCCGGCCCGGCTATGTGCCCAAGGTTCCTACCACGCCCTTCAGGGACCAGGTAGTGAGCCTGCAAGCGCTGCCCCTGGAGGAGGCAGACCCAGCCCTAGCTTTGCTCTGTCCTGTACGCGCACTGCGTCAGTACGTGGATAGAACTCAGAGCTTCAGGACCTCAGAACAGCTCTTTGTCTGTTACGGAGGACAGCAGAAGGGGAAGGCTGTCTCCAAGCAGAGGATGGCCCACTGGATAGTGGATGCCATCACCTTGGCCTACGAAGCACAAGGTGTGCCCTGCCCACTCAGGTTGCGTGCTCACTCCACTAGGGGTGTTGCATCGTCCTGGGCGCTGGCTCGTGGTGCCTCGCTAGCAGACATCTGTAGAGCTGCGGGTTGGGCGACTCCCAACACGTTCGCTAGGTTTTATAGCCTACGTGTCGAACCGGTTTCCTCCTGTGTTCTCACCTCAAACGGGTAGTGGCACTGAGAGGGCCGGCTCAGAGTCGGCTTGCGGCGTCCTTACGCCTAATTCTCCAGAGAGTTCCTTAACCAGGCAAACCCTGTTGAGTCCTCCAGCACTCCGGCGTCCAGACGCGGCGGAGCGTCCGGCGCCAGGCCTTCAGCCAATGAATTCTTGAAATCTGGTGCGAGGCTAGTGCCCATATGAGAGACCCTGTCGGGATCCCATATGTGTATTCCACGGTATTCTTATTAGAGCCATGTTTCCCCTGGCGGACCACGTTCTGCCATCTCTAAAGATGCAGCCTGAGCCATCTCAGAGACTTCCATGTGCAATAGGGCCCTTCGGGGTTACTTCACATGTTTGAATGTCACTTAACCCCCTCTGGGAGGAGGTGACTCCGCAGTGTGCCTCTTCCAAGTGGAAGGGCACGCTTCCCAGTGTTATCCTAGTCCTACTGTTTGGGTTGTTCAAGGAACACCAGTAGTTGACCTTCTCTGTGTAGAGCCCGGTCCTATCGTCTGCCTTATAGGAAGGGTCAGGAGCCCTACACAGGGCACTGGAAGGGGCAGCTCCTGTGGCGCTTTGGTAGGGATCCCAATTTCGTCGGTCATCCGACGTGACTCGGAGTGACCGACTGAAAGGGGAACGTCTCGGTTACGTATGTAACCCTCGTTCCCTGAAGGAGGGAACGGAGACGTCACGTCCCGTCGCCACAGTCGCTGTACCACCGCTGAGCTGCCGGGTCGCCGGCTCGGCTCCTCAGCGAAAACATAATTGATGCGGTGCATCAGCTGCCTCTTATGCTCACGCTGTGATCAGCGGCAGCTGGATGCAATAATCGCATGCCAATGTCCATTGGCTCGTTTAGTTACACTCGAAGTGGATTGGTCTCTCTGGCGAGATCCCAATTTCGTCGGTCATCCGACGTGACGTCTCCGTTCCCTCCTTCAGGGAACGAGGGTTACATACGTAACCGAGACGTTACATTATAAATGTTTTACTGTCACTTTTGATCAATTTAATGCATCCTTGCTAAATAAGATTATTTAAAAAAACTTACTAACTTTATACCTTTTGAATTGTTTGGCAACATGTGTAGTTGGTAGTCTTTCTTACATGTTTGAAACACATTTGTGCTAATGGCTTACATTTTGTCAGATGTTGAAGAGTTGAGCGAGGCCGCAGCCGTGACATTGAGGCCTGCGGCTGGTGATCAGGTGTCTCTTCTGCTTCAGAGAGCCAGACAGGCTGAAGACAGAGCTCAGAGAGCTGAGGAAGCTCTGGCCCGGGCCATGGACGATCTGCACAAACTCAAGTCAGTATGACCTCAGCCTCACTCTTCATATGCACTGAATCACTGTGGTTCAGTTATTCAGTGTTTTTTTTCCCTAATAATGCTTATTTAAGCAAATAAGCATTTTTCAACTTGTTGAATAATATTTGTGCAACCGTAGTCTCTTTTGTTCAATTGCTCATCTTTAGTTTAATTGCAATAATTATTTATTCTTTATAAAACACAGTGTTGCTTATGCCATCTTGAATCTGCAGAATTTTAATTTTTAGGTGAACTATCCCTTTAAATACAACTTTAAATGCAAGCTCTTTGGACTGGATATGTGACATTCCGCATAAATAATGTGAATTTCACATTTCAGTTTTTAAATTATGCAATACACTTGTCCCAAAGACTTGTAATATACTGCACACACATTCTCTTTTTGCTTTTCCAAACTGATGACCGAGATATTTAACTACAGTATCAACTGTTCTTACAGTATATCACAAATTCTCACAAAGATGCTTGAAAATCAGTTCAAAATTCAAAGGTTGATGAAAAGAACAAAATCCATTTTTTGTTCAGTGGCAGTTAATTTAACATGTAGTAAACTGATTGCAACACCTTTCTTCTCTTTTTAGTTTAAATCTTCCTTTATGGTGGAACCAAATTATCATTGTTTAAACTGACCTGACCAAGCAATTACAATAATGGCACTGTCCACAAACATTTTTAAGTAAAACTCTTTTAAAAAATTGACATTACCTTCAGTCGTGATTAATTTGAAAGAATGGCTCACTCTGAGTCTAAGCTCTGCAACTCCAATAGATGTGTAATATATAAGTGGGTCCAGCAGGGTGCAGCATAGAGTTCAGTTTCAAAGACACTCACTGAAGTGGTTAGAGGTGCAAAAAAAGAGGCGGGGCAATAGAAGTTAGAGATGGGGTAAAATTCCACTGCAGTGGTTAAGATTTTGAGCGAGCGCTCACATGCAAGTGCACGTGTGCTGGTGGACTGACCAAGCCTTCCTCTGTCTTAATATATATGTATGTGTGTGTGTTGTTTGCATTGCCCCAGATTGTTGGCACAAGGTCTAGTGCTGAACGCAGACACAAGTCGTGGCCCTTCATGCTCAGGGGCCATTGCTGAGTTGAGAGAAGATGAAGACGAGGCCTACTTTAGCTCTTATGGGCATTACAGCATCCATGAGGAGATGCTGAAGGTAGGTCTGTCCCCATCTAACATATATCTGCGGCCTTATTTGCTTAGGTGGAAGGTCACAGGCAACTCACACTTTGTGCAAACTACTTAAAAAAAGATGCAATGGTGCAGCATATTTCATTATTCGCCATTATTTCTTTTCCCACATTGCAATTTTCCAGATTTATTATTAAGATGTCATTGTTTGAGTGCTGTATCTGCAGTAAGGGAGGTTCAAGTGAGGAGCGTTTGGATCATCAGCTCTCATTCTGCAGTACGTCCTGGAGAGGGCCAGTGATTGGTGCCTCCTCCAACTTGCATTAAACAGCGGTTTGCGTCACAGAGTCGAAACTGCCGAGGAGAGGCGAGCTGTATGGTGCAATGCAAGTGCTGACGCCTTTTACTGTCCACCGTAAAATGATGCTGTTTACTGTCATGAGTCAGATGCCGCCATCTTTAACCCTTTAAATAATGCAAAACTTTCCATGTAAGGAAAGTTAAGTGAACTTTGTCTGCATCGGACGGGGTACTCAAATAAGTTTAATTGTCAAAAATTCACAGATTTTTAATGTTTTCCCTGCAGAACATCAAATCCTACAAGAATGCTAATGGAATTTCTGCCATAATTTGAAAGCTTTCTTCAATGGATTAAATATGGATAAGAATCAAATCAGATCCTGCTGGATGAACACAATTTCTGAAAAATCAATCTAATATGCTGATTTGGTGCTCAGTTATTATCATGTTATATTATTATTATTAGTTATAATAGATACTAAATTATTAATAATGGTTCTTATGATCAGTGTTTTTGCTGCTTAATATTTTTGTGAAAACAGTGATACATTTTTTAGGATTCTCTTATGAATAGAAAGTTCAAAAGAACAGCATTAATTTGAAATAGAATTTTTTTGTAACGTTATAAATGTCTTTACTGTTACTTTTTATCAGTTTAATTGGTTTATTCTTGCTGAATAAAACAAATGAAACTGTTCTTTCTTTCTTTCTTTCTTTCTTTCTTTCTTTCTTTCTTTCTTTCTTTCTTTCTTTCTTTCTTTCTTTCCAAACTTTTAAATGGTAGTGCATCATGGTTTTCACATATTAATCAGCAGCAAAAACTGCATATTAGAATGATTTCTAAATGACTATGATATGCTGAATACTGAAGTAATGGCTGCAGGAATATATTACATTTTAAAGTATATTAAAATAGAAAAACATATATTTTTATTTGTAATAATATTTCACAATATTATTTTTTTGTATTTGTGGTCAAATAAATGGAACCTTCTTTCAAAAACATTTAAAAAAAATGACTTTTTTCCCAAACTTTTGAGCAGTAGTTTAAACAAAAAAATGTTTAACCATACAAAAAAAGAGGCCGTCATTTTTATTTATTTATTTATTTTTTTTTTTAAATTGTTTTGACATGTTCTGGTTTAAACCGATATAAACATAATAGCTCTGGTCTGGATTGTAAATAGCCTCCGGCATCAGGTATGTTCTGGGTGGTACTTAGGCTGATTGGCAGGTTAATTAACCATTTCTGGCTGAAATTCTGCTGGCAAAGCAAGAAGTGTCAGGGTCAGTTTCATTTAATTTTTCATCTCCACTCCTAACAACAGCAACCTCCTCCCTCCAAAAAAAAAAAAATCATTACCAGTCACACATCCTTTAAACTGCTTTCTGATTCAATCTTGACTGTTAAAAATGAGATTTTTCTTTCATGCTGCTTAACGATTGTTAATTTGATTTCCAGCGTGCTCCTTGACTGTCAGCTTTAACTGTGGATATGGCGTTAAAATTAAATTTTTGCTCTGAATGATTGGATCGTGTTCAACGATTTCTCTCGTGTTGGGATGTGTGCGCTCCATCTTCTTAATGGAATGTAGAATGGTGACACTGTGTCATTACTTAGGACTTTGGTTGTCTCGTTTTCGACAGGACAAGGTGCGCACTGAGAGCTATCGAGACTTCATGTACCGCAACATGGACGTCTTCAAGGACAAGGTGAGTATGGGCTTCTTGAAGCCCAGCCACTTTGGCATTTTTAAGTGTTGTAGAAAAAGCTACAGTGAAGTAATGATTGCGATGACAAGGCTGATTTAAAAAACCCTCGCATTATACCAAGCTGCAGTATTTTTTATTTTTTTGTAAAGGGGGGTTCTTATGTGTCAACTGCAGTGGGCTGATAACAGGATAATGGTGCTTCAACGCACACACACAACATACACCACAGCTCATATACAAACCATTAATTTTGCTCTGACATTGGCTAGATCAGCTTTAGCCGGCCACGGTTGAACATGGATACCGAGATGACGCGCTGAGCTGGAAAGAAAAAGGTGAAGTGGGGGTAGACGATGAGAGGCTTATCTTGGCCATCGTGGTCCAGCCAGTGGACTTTGGCAAATAAGGGTTACACCCTGTCAGTATGATGAATGCCTCGGGTGCCATTATTACACATCTGCACGCTTAAGATGGCACAGACAAGCTGGCATACCATGGAAAGGTTACGCACTGCTCCTTTAACCTGCAGGTGGTGCTTGACGTGGGATGTGGTACGGGAATCCTCTCCATGTTCGCCGCCAAAGCAGGGGCCAGGAAGGTCATTGCTGTCGACCAGTCTGAGATCATTTACCAGGCCATGGACATTGTTAGGTGAGTAAACATTGCACTCAAGTAATGAACAGGTTCTTGAGTATATGAGAAAGGGCCTCTTGGGATACGTTTACTAGTTTTTAGTGAAAACAAGGTACAGTGTTGCTCCTTTTGGAAAATAAATCCATCTTGTGTTCCTCTTTGGTGTTTCCTGAACATCTCCTCTGTTAATGTGAAGTCCTTTTATGGGTTCCGAAGTGTTTTTTCCGCATTATTTTTTCCCCAACTTCATCCACTTTGAGACACTTCTTTCCACTCTTCCAATCAAACTATTCAGCTTCCTCTCTATAAGTTTCACCAGTGTTTGCTGGGCTCAAAAAGTTTTTTTTTTTCTTGCTTTTTAATCAACATTTTTACTGGCCTGACCACAATAAAAAAATTTTTGCATCATATTTTTATATTTGTGTGAAATATTTTATTTTTACTTATATTTTTTGTTTTCATTAAATGTTAGATTTCTTCAAAACATTTTATAATACATTTTTTATTAATTATTTATTTATTTATTTTAATTTTTTACCCCAAAATGTTGTAACATAACGTAAGCCAAAAACTGCTGAAAACTGTACTGCATATGATGCAATTACTGATTTTTGTTGAAACTGATGGTTTGTAGTTTTCAGCACATTCTTGATGCATTCTTGACTGTCTCAAGTCAATTGTACAAATTCAACATGTTTGATTGTTAGCCAACTAGATAACATTATATTGGTTATAAATCAGCGGAATTGCAGTAGTAATGTGGAAAACATCACAGAAAACAAAACACAAAAAGTAATAAAAAATGGTATAAATGTTTTTGCCAATGCAGCATTCAACAATTAGGATTTTATTTTTCTGCATTGGCCAGTATTTTCTTTATTTCCTTTCTAGTTTTTACTTGCAATATCAGCATTTTTACTGGCCCCACCACAAAAGAATGATCCATTTTTATTTTTAGAAGCGCGTATGTGACCATGGACCACAAAAACAATCATAAGGGTCAGTTTTTCGAAATTGAGGTTTATACATCATCTGAAAGCTGAATAGATAAGCTTTCCATTGATGTATGGATAGGATTTGTTAGGATAGGACAATATTTGGCCGAGATACAACTATTTGAATATCTGGAATCTGAGGGTGCAAAAAAAACAAAAAAACAAAACAAAATCAAAATATTGACAAAATCGCCTTTAAATTTGTCCAAATTAAGTTCTTAGCAATGCATATTACTAATCAGAAATTCAGTTTTGATATATTTACAGTAGGAAATTTACAAAATATCTTCATGGAATATGATCTTTACTTAATGTCCTAATGATTTTTGGCATAAAAGAAAAATCAATAATTTTGACCCATACAATGTATTTTTGGCTATTGCTACAAATATACCCCAGAGACTTAAGACTGATTTTGTGGTCCAGGGTCACATATACAGGTGCATCTCAATAAATTAGAATGTCGTGGAAAAGTTCATTTATTTCAGTAATTCAACTCCAATTGTGAAACTCGTGTATTAAATAAATTCAACGCACACAGACTGAAGTAGTTTAAGTCTTTGGTTCTTTTAATTGTGATGATTTTGGCTCACATTTAACAAAAACCCACGAATTCACTATCTCAACAAATTAGAATATGGTGACAAGCCAATCAGCTAATCAACTCAAAACACCTGCAAAGGTTTCCTGAGCCTTCAAAATGGTCTCTCGGTTTGGTTCACTAGGCTACACAATCATGGGGAAGACTGCTGATCTGACAGTTGTCCAGAAGACAATCATTGACACCCTTCACAAGGAGGGTAAGACACAAACATTCATTGCCAAAGAAGCTGGCTGTTCACAGAGTGCTGTATCCAAGCATGTTAACAGAAAGTTGAGTGGAAGGGAAAAGTGTGGAAGAAAAAGATGCACAACCAACCGAGAGAACCGCAACCTTAAGTTGGCCCCTGAACCACAGACAACGTCAGAGGCGTCTTTCCTATAAGAACTGGACTGTTGCTCAGTGGTCCAAAGTCCTCTTTTCAGATGAGAGCAAGTTTTGTATTTCATTTGGAAACCAAGGTCCTAGAGTCTGGAGGAAGGGTGGAGAAGCTCATAGCCCAAGTTGCTTGAAGTCCAGTGTTAAGTTTCCACAGTCTGTGATGATTTGGGGTGCAATGTCATCTGCTGGTGATGGTCCATTGTGTTTTTTGAAAACCAAAGTCACTGCACCCGTATACCAAGAAATTTTGGATCACTTTATGCTTCCTTCTGCTGACCAGCTTTTTAAAGATGCTGATTTTGTTTTCCAGCAGGATTTGACACCTGCCCACACTGCCAAAAGCACCAAAAGTTGGTTAAATGACCATGGTGTTGGTGTGCTTGACTGGCCAGCAAACTCGCCAGACCTGAACCCCATAGAGAATCTATGGGGTATTGTCAAGAGGAAAATGAGAAACAAGAGACCAAAAAATGCAGATGAGCTGAAGGCCACTGTCAAAGAAACCTGGGCTTCCATACCACCTCAGCAGTGCCACAAACTGATCACCTCCATGCCACGCCGAATTGAGGCAGTAATTAAAGCAAAAGGAGCCCCTACCAAGTATTGAGTACATATACAGTAAATGAACATACTTTCCAGAAGGCCAACAATTCACTAAAAATGTTTTTTTTTATTGGTCTTATGAAGTATTCTAATTTGTTGAGATTGGTGGATTTTTGTTAAATGTGAGCCAAAATCATCACAATTAAAAGAAACAAAGACTTAAACTGCTTCAGTCTGTGTGCATTGAATTGATTTAATACACGAGTTTCACAATTTGAGTTGAATTACTGAAATAAATGAACTTTTCCACGACATTCTAATTTATTGAGATGCACCTGTATATTCATTCATAAACCCACTTTGTGATGCATAAACCCATTTTTGCTGGAAAACCAAACATACACGCTAAAAAATGCTGGGTTAAATACAACTTGGCGCTGGGTAAAATATGGACAAACCCAGCGATTGGGTTGTTTTCAACCAACGGTTGGGTTAAATGTTTAGAAGTCATAAAAATTGATGTGCAAGAACAATTAATGTAAAATTTTCAGTGACAATGCAGAATTGGCCTAAAAAGGGGAGTGGCAGTTCTGTGTCAACTGGCTCGAGAAACACTCTCACACCAAACCTGGGCCAGCGAGCTTTATTACCCTGCAGTCTCTTCCCCAAACTAGTCCTCTTTTTATTTGTCTCAGTGGTTGACTTCAGTGTGTTTAGGGGCTGCAGTCACGTTCCTAAAGGCCTGTCATTTACCTCCACCCAGTCGACTTCCAATCTCCCCTGCTTCCATCCCAGCCCTGTGTCTCACACACACGCTAAACATACAAATGGACTCCAGCCTGCCCTATCTGCTTCCTTTTACGACCTATCTGCCCATTAAAATGACCTCATGTATCACCTCCGAAGGCACTTCCATTTCATCCAGAAGCAGGAATATAGTTTTATTTGTTGGAGTTGAGATGTGTTCACCACATGTGGTGTCTCTGGGAGATTTTTTTGATTATGGTTATTGTTATTACGTAAGTCTGAGGAGTCGAAGCAGGCAGGAGGATGAAAGGAAAATGAAGTTTAATTTTACAGCTTGTTGGGCCGAGGCCTCTTGCTTGATGCCTGAGTGTGTATGGCTTTTACAGAGGTGGTTTTTCTGACGTGCTTTATGCAGCTTTATTGAAGCGAGAATGAAGTATCTCAATTTAATTTTTAATTGAATGCAAAATATATATACATTAAAAGCAATATTAAATAAGCACTATGACAGAAAGGCATGTACAACGGAGTAATAAGGATTATTTACTTTTACATTAAATAATTAAACTCTTTACAGTAAATAAAAATAAGGGAAATCACAAGCAATTTATCATGAAAGAGCCAAGAATGTAAAAAATTATTTTTCAAAGAAGTAATTAAGACAATCATTAAGATGACTGCAGTACATTTTACAATAAAACACTAGTCAGTTTTTCTATTTTCCATTTCAAATTCTAAGTGAAAACTGTTCCTGTACTAGTTTTTTTTCTTTTTTCTTTATTTTTTACTTGTAAAAATGTTTACATTTTGTTTACCTTTGTACACTATAAAAACATTTATATAAGTTGTAAATAAAACTATAAAAAAAAATTAAAAAATAAAAGTATTTTACAAGAACATACTATTTTCAGTTTTTTATCTAAAAATGTCATGTTTAATCAGAATATTTCTCATTTCATAGATTCTTTGTGAACTTTACTAGCAATTTCTAAGTTAAAATTTTCAAAGTAAATTCTGCACCATTTATTTATTTATTTATTTATTTTTATTATGTGTATAAACTGAGGGGTGAATCAATAATTTCAAGTCTTTTTGAAGAACTTCAGGATATTTAATGGGTAAAAACAATCAAGTTCCTTGATAAATGCATGCTATAGTATGTTTGTCTGTTATCTAGAAGTCATTCTAAATTGAAGAACTTGTTTTTACAAACCTAGGCTAGTTGTGTTGCACTTGTATTGTGTGAAATGTTTCTCTGGCTTTTTGTTCCATAAGTGTCTTTAATAATGTTTTAGGAGAATTTACAGCAAAAATCTAGATAATTCCCACATGATCTCTACAATTTAGGTACTTAGGTCCCTTAAAAAAAAAAAAAAAAAATTGGGGCAGTCGTGGCCTAATGGATAGAGAGTTGGGCTTGTAACCCGAAGGTCGTGGGTTCGAGTCTCGGGTCCAGCAGGGAATACCACGACTGAGGTGAGACCCTTGAGCAAGGCACCAAACCCCCAACTGCTCCCCGGGCGCCGCAGCATTGGCTGCCCACTGCTCCAGGTGTATGTTCACTACTGTGTGTATGCACTTGGATGGGTTAAATGCAGAGCACAAATTCCGAGTATGGGTCACCATACTTGGCCACACACCACTTCCCTTTCCCTTTCCCCTTTCCCTTATTCCCTAGATTACACCATTTAACACCAGTCATCATGGTGATTTGGTGGATAATCCAGTCTGTCATCATCACTTTACAGCTTAAATTCAATCATTAGTCCCAGAGGATCAATATACTTGGATCATAGTCCCTAAACCAAGTACTATCCAGAGGAGGGAAGTATTAAAGCATCCCAAATCCCCCTCCTCCTCCTCTTTCTCCCCCCGTAGCTGTCATTGTCCTCTAAATTAACCCAGTAATGAGATTAGTGTTTCCTAGCTCAAGACAGTCCACCGAAGGAGGGGCGGATAGAGGGAGCGCTACAATGGGATTCTGGAAGAGTGTGATAGCGCGAAGGTGCAGAGATAAGGATCGGTTGGGCAGAAATGCACTCCGCAGCCTTGAGTAATGACTCTGTCCCTAGTAACATTAGCTGTCATGATAATGGAGTATTTAGAGAGATTGATGCTCAGGGTTACCGGTCAAAATAGGAGCGATCATTTAAAATAAGGGGGGGGATGGGGGGTGTTCATGCACATTGATGGGGGGTGTTCATTAGGCCACGGTCGTGGCCTAATATATAAAATATTGTATATTTTAAATAATGAATTTTGTATTCATTTAATTTAATTTAATTTAATTTAATAAATATAATCAGCATCTACTATTACTATTTAAATGTTAGATAAAAAAAAATTATCTCCATTTTTGCTTTCTCTAGATCAAATAAACTTGAAGACACCATCACGTTGATCAAGGGCAGAATAGAGGAAATTGACCTTCCTGTGGAAAAAGTGGACATCATCATTTCAGAGTGGATGGTGAGTGGATGAATTTGTAAATATTAATGTGCTTTCCATAGAGAAGAAAAATTCATTATACATACACTTTTTTTGCAATGGAATGTACTGCTCATTGAAGCAAAATGGCTAGCTTTGCCTGTAAAAGTCTGCATTTGCAACAGTTATAGTTGGGTTTGACCCAAAATAAGACATAAAGGAACTGGATGTGTCAACGTCTTTTTTTTCTGCCCTGTCATTTCCCTTTTCAAAATCTGCCCAGGTGTTGGAAAATGAAAAAGCTGAGATGATGTATTGTTGATTGATACGTGATATATTGCAGGCATAATCCATAATGGCATAATTTTCATGCACATTTTAGTATAA
Organism: Spinibarbus caldwelli; assembly: GCA_039654775.1. Taxonomy (NCBI): domain Eukaryota; kingdom Metazoa; phylum Chordata; class Actinopteri; order Cypriniformes; family Cyprinidae; genus Spinibarbus; species Spinibarbus caldwelli. Next base: position 8,210,542 of record CM077221.1, read on the forward strand.
AGGCATCACTCCTCATTTATTTAGACATGACTGACAATGAGTATGAGAGGCAAAACTTTAAGAGACACGTTAAACGAATAGTTCACACAAAAATGAGAATTTGCTGAAAATTGACCCAGCCTCAGGCCATCCTAGAGATGTAGATGAGTTTGTTTTTTCATCGTAACAGATTCAGAGAAATTTAGCATTACATCACTTGCTCACCAATAGATCCTCTGCAGTGAATGGGTGCCGTCAAAATGAGAGTCCAAACAGCTGATAAAAACATCACAATAATCCACAAGTAATCAGTGTGAAACAAAAATGTGTGTTTGTAATAAACAAATACATCAAGATGTTGTTTTACTTCAAAACGTTATGAGTCCTTTATCCATAATATTGCTTTCCCCAGTGAAAAAATCATCTAGTCTGAATCAGGAGAGAAATATGCATAGTTTAAGCACTGTTTACAAGCAAAAAACAGTTCTAAACAGATATTTCTCCACTAATGCCAGCAACCTCATAGGTGCTTTTGAAAATAAACTCTAAAGAGTGGTATCAACGCGAATAATATTAAATTTTAAACCATATAGTTCTGGGACTTAAAGGCATAGTTCACCCAAAAATTAAAAACCTGTCATTTACTTGCCCTCATGTCGTTTCAACTCTGTATGACTTTCGTTCTTTTGTGGAACATAAAAGAAGGTATTATGAGGAATCAGTTTTATTTACCATTGACTTCCATTGTATGAAAAAATACTGAGACATTTCTCAAATGATCTTCTTTTACGTTCCACTGAAGAAAGAAACTGATACTGGTTTGAAATGAAGACACGACAGTGAGTAAATGATGACAGCATTTTCATTTTTGGGTGAACTGCCCCTTTAAATCTGACCAAACACTGCCCATCCATTGTAAAATAGCTAATGTAATAGTCAGCATATCAGTTGAATTCTACTTATACTCATTTCAGCTTGGCTAAAGAATTGTTTAGTGTGATTATTCTTGGAGATAAATTATTTATAAAAATGGTGTCTTTTGTAATGCTGCTGCTTGAAAAATGAAGACGTTTCATGCTGTGCTTGAATCCCCTTAAAATAATGTTAAAATGACTGTAATGCATGGCATCTTGTGGATAATTGCTTTGATTTCTATCCTAGCAATACAGAGAAATTGGAACTATGGATTTGATAGTGAGGAAGGCTATAAAAGCTTGTATCCTTGTTTAAGTTCTCTTAATTTGTAGTCCAGTAGGAAAGGGGAAAAGTAGGTCATAACTCGAGCCACCTAGCCACAGGCTAAAAAAAAGGACATTGGAGATTTTTTTCTCTAAATTTGGAAACTTCTAGGACTTCCCATGCGAATTCGACCGGCATACAATTTTCTGCCGTCTCTTAGTTTTTTATTGCTTGCAGGTTAATTGTGAAATAATAAATGTTTTTTATTTCGACCCCTTTTGTTTGCATGTTGGGTCTATAATTCAACAAACTCAGTGCCTGAGGCAGCGGCGAGCGGGTGTGTATGATTTTCCAGTATGTACCTGTGTTTGTATGTGTTTGTGCAATGCTTCTGACAAAGTAACCTGAGATTTGGGTCACTGGAGCACATTATTTTATGATTACAACTCTGGCTTGCTAAATGGTGTAAAAAATCCTGCCCTTCATCATCTGTGCAATGTCGTCCATTTAATTCCGAAAACGTCTCAAGTGTTTGTGCATTGCCACCATTTCCTTGTGAAACGTACAGCCGTTTTCTGAAAATCATTTTTCAAAATGTTATGGAACAATAGTTTTACAATTACCTTATTGCACAGAGTTGTAGGAGACACATGTCCACAGAAAAATGCAGTCACCCTGGTCCACCACCTCCGATATCTAACTTTGACGGCGCTTGTCAAAAGGATTAGATGCTGAATCGGGTCAAATGGTCGTGAGCAATGTATTGCTGTACATTGATCCTTAAAAGCTTCCAGAACAGACCATAAAAGACCATAAAAGTACTAGATTATCAATGAAAAAATTGGTGTAGGATTTAGTTGGAAACACTCAGAAATTGTAAATGAGTAAATTTCACAAATAATTACAAGAAACTACAAGTAACACATTTGAATTAAACATGAAATTTTTAAAGTAGAAAGACTGAAATAGTGTTTTCTCTTATAAAATGTACTTTATATATCTATATAATATATATTTTTTTTTTCATTTTTGGAGTGAAAATTCAGAATTCATTGAGCGAGTGCAAAAAACCATTCTTATCTTGCCTTATTGACCATGTTAAGCCCCTTTTATATTTTAATAATTTTTGCAATGGTTTGTTTTTGTAATGATTTATATATTTTATGTGAACTTTATTAGCATTTTGTTTAAAATTCAGCAGCTGATTTCTAGGGATATTTTTCACTTTTGTCTGTTTTTTAATGTGTTATTTTAGTGTAATTTAGATACTCTTCCAGTTTTTATTAATATTTAGTTAAAATTTTAGTAATATTGTTCTGTTTTTTTTTGTATTTAAAAAAAAATAATTAAATGTCTATATTTTTATTAATTTTTTATTTTAATGTTGGTGTTAAACTAAATGAAAAATGTGCAATATTGTCTTGGCAATTTAGTGAAAACAAGTTTAATGTTTTTTAAGTTTAATGTTTTTTAAACAGTTTTTTCATGTAAAGAAAATGTGTGTTTTTTTATTGTTTTAGTTATAAAAACTCTGCAAAGAAGCAATTTTTGATAAAAGTATAAAGATGCTGAGATGCTGATAAAGATGCATATAACCATGAAAAGAGCATAAAGATGCTGATACTTGCAATAGCGCCCTCTGTGGCAATACTGAGAATGCGACACTGTGTGCTTGCAATATTGAATGTGAAAATGTCTTGGACAATCAGGTTTGCATTGGTAATCTTTTGCGTTCACATACTCGCCTTTATTCTGCATTAAAAAGAGTGTCAGTTACCATGAAAAAAACACCTTTTGCCCCTTTTTCAAATAACGTTACAGTTAATAAATGGCATGGTGTCAGATGTGGCTCTTGGAAACTCACATTAGTGCACCGATAGTCCAAAATGTCTTATCCTCTTTATTTTCTATCTTACTGAGTGTCAGAGAAAGTTTCTCCCCAGGTGGCTGACTGTCCTACTTTTTGGCTGTCTTGAGTTTGGATGTGTACGTGTAAGTGTGAGAACGAGAGCGAGAACGAATCGATAAATCAGAGGGGGTAATTTTCAGAAGGACGAGATGTCGTCTGGCAGGGAGAGACGGGTCTGAGCCGCCGTAATGTCATTTCATAACTCACACAATTGATCTGTACTTTAACACCCAGCAAAACAAACAGACTGATTAGATTAAGGGGAAAAAAGAAAGAGAGGGATGGTTTCTGTCACTGGCTAGGTGGAGGAGAGGAGAAGTGAATTAGGAGAAGGCTAAATAAAGCTTGTCACAGGATGATCCATCACATCATATGCTATGGCTTTTTATTTCTTGGTTACACCTAAGAAGCGTGAGGACGCTGTATCGGGCGGTTGAGGGAAGCTTTAACATGTTTTGCAGCTCTTGAAATAATCTGACAAAATAGTTAAAAAGATCTGGTTTATGATTGTCTGCTTGTATAATAGGTCACCTTTGAGACATAGTTTACCCCAAAATGACAATTCTGTCACTATTTGTCGTTTCAACCCCATATGACTCCTTTTTTCTTCTGTGGAACACCAAAGAAGGTGCTTAGAAGAATGTCTGAGCTGCTTTTTTCCATACAATGAACATTAATGGGAACCAGGGCTGTCTGAAAAGCACCATTAAAAGCATCATAGAAATAGTCCACATGATTTCTGCACTATATATCAGGTAGTGTTGTTATCGTTAAACTATTAAAAAAGATTTACGTTAATTGAGATGAAATAAACATTCAATTAGTTGCCAAGGACATATTTCTAATTTTCATCCAATGTTGAAATTGAAAAATAAAATTTGTAAAAAAATTAAAACAGAAATAAAATTAATAAAAATTAATTATATGAAAAAAGAAACACTAATAATACAAAAAAAAAAACACACAACAAAATGACAAAAACTTAAACTAAATTTTATATAAATGCTAATTTTCATATTTTTCATATAATTCAAGTGGTGGATGCCACTGAGATATTGTTACAATTCTTTAATTCTTCCACCAGGTTGTAGTTCACTTCACATTAGGCATATATTACGTGATTGCAGCAAGCCAGACGTCATAATTACTAGATAAAGGAAACTGATGATATGTGTCCTTCAGTGATGGGGACAAAGGCCTTGTGTAGATGCCGTTCAGAATTCTCTGGCATTAGCCTAATGGTTAGAGATCAGGGCTGGAGAACAAATGGTTGCAGGTTTGAACCTCTTAAGGGGCAGGCCTTGAGCTATCACCACTGTGCTTTTGAGCAAGGCACTTAACCCCAGGCTGCTCCAGGAGGATTGTCCCTGTAATAAGTTCATGGTGGTTTTCTGTAGAGCAGGTGTCCATGGAAGTGAATAATACAAGCCCTGGTCAAAATTGAAAATTTTGTAATCATTTTACTCACCCCTCATGTCATTCTAAACCTTAAATCTTTATTTCATCTATGGAACATAATATATATATGTGTATATATATATATATATATATATATATATATTATATATATATATATATATATATATATATATATGTGTATATGTGTGTGTATATATATGTGTATATATGTGTATATATATATGTATGTATATATATGTATATGTACATATTTATATATATATATATATATATATATATATATATATATATATATATATATATAAAATATTATTATTATTATTTATTTTATTTTTTTTAAATATCAGTGTTTTTTTGTCCAGAACATCAAAGTCAATGGGGTACAATGTTGTTTTAATCTACACCCTGTACTTTTCTTGAAGATTTAGTGAATTTAGATTTATCCAGGTTCACCATGATTAAAAAAAAAATTCCTCCAAAGAAAGAAATAGAGTTCATTAGTGCCAAACCACTTTTTCAGCAGCTTTTGTTCCAGAAGTTTTTTTGCCTATTTATTTTCCTCATAGAGATTTTGTTAAAGCATTAAAA